>JAANSN010001556.1:0-32275 GCA_036850665.1 Dicranocentrus wangi
AGATTATATATATATATATATATTGGCATAGGTTGTAGCAAGTAGTAGTGTATGAATATGGGAGTAAAATGCACGAATATTACCTATTATTATTATTATTGTTGTTACTGATGGTAGGTCCTTTTCTACGTACGAGTTCGGAAGAGCTCAAATGTTTTTTTCGTCTATGTAATCCTTCCCCTCATTCAGGAGAGAATGGGGATGTAATGCAACCCACCTTTGAAAACCAAAAAATGCAATAACACGTTTGATTTAGCTCTATCAATAAATACGATTGATTTACCTTTTTCCCCCGTACTTCCCGTTTTCCTGGGAATATATATATATATATATACCTAGGTATATATATTTTCGTAGCAGTTCGGCGGAATAATAGAAAGCCGGAGTTTCAAGAATGGAAATGGAAAGTAGGAGGAGCAACTAGGCTCATGGCACGACTAAATTGAGGAGTTGTAAGAAAACGGATTTTATTGAGGGAATCGCGTCATATCGTACATCCCTATAACTGTATATCATGTTTTATGATAAATGTTATGAAAGTTGTAGTTGTTAAGTGGCAGAGAGAGGAGAGGAGGAGAGAGAATAAAACGCATGCAAGTTGAAAATATTTCAGAAAGGAGACCACCACACCACTATAAAATAATTCAATTGCCTACTAAATGTAGGTACTTTTTGAAAGCTTTTCGTGCATTATGGAACTTTTTTATAACGAGAAAAAATGCAATGTAGAAATGTAGAATGCTGGTATGTTCTCAATTTTTGGGTATCTATCCGGCATTGTGGCATGTATTCAGTGGTTTTCGTGGTGAGGGGCCTGCCTGTATCACAAACGCAATCTGGCACAAAAAAAATCATTCTTTGAACTTATAAGGATTCCAGATAAGTAAATATGTTAAAATGGGAATTTATTTGACATAAAATTATTTCCTTCGCCATGTTTGAATGATTCCGTGATGATGATATTATAAATCATTGTGAGTTGGTAATTTTCTGGCACGCTGGTAGCTTCCGTTTTTTTCGTGTTACCACTCACGATTTTTTTGTCTCCGTGTTTTCCATTTCCTGGTACTGTCATTTCAAAAGCATATACCTATTGTGTATCGCCTTTTGCTTTTAGCTCCATTCCAACGGGGGTGGGGGGCGGGGGTGGGGGGCGAGGGAGTGTTGCATTTATGTGGACGGATTTGTGTTTGGTATAAGAGAAAGTAGTGTGTTGTTGTTGTTGCTGTTGTTTAAAACCAATTGATTTGTACACGAGATGAATATTAGTGTTGATTAGAGCGGCGGGATTGTTTGTTGGCGAATGTACTTGACAGTTTGGCAGGATAACGGAAAAGTAGAATCCTGCCGGGAATTCCAGAAATTTCCCGAGGTTGCGCCATTTTGTAATGGTAAAATTGAACTTCTGGGTAGTAGACAGCATAGCGGATGAAATACCCAGGTATGCATATTATGTAGCAGAGTGAATGGAGTAAAAGATCATCAAGCTAGAAGAAACACAAGTTTCACAGAATGTTACTACTACACTACCACACACACTACTTGTCGCATATATACGTAGCCGCAAACAGAAAAAGTTATTTTACATGCATGAACTCGAATGGTTTTCCATGCAAAATCAGCACAAACTTTAATTTTTGGTGACAATAGAAAAGAAATGGGAATATAACGTTTAAAAAAAGTTTTGTTCACGCTCCGCACTTTCTCCAGAGTTTAGCAAACCATGAACTCGGTAATTTTTTTTGTGTTGTACAAAGTTGAAGAGAGATAAAAACGTTCCAAGACTAGGAATTTGAGCCGAAACTTCTTCTCAGAGTCCAATTTTATGTATTGGGGAATGATGAAGAATACGTATCTGTGAGGGAAGATTGTTGTACCAATTTTGGAGGGTTGGTTGTCTTGTGTGTGGAGTGAATTCCGCATGAATGATGTATTTTCGCATAATCGCATAACACTAGGAGTCCACCACAGAAACATTGCGTATTATTATATATACTGTATATTTCGCATGTAGTAGCTTATTCGTCCACATTCAAATAGAAACAAGTGGATGATGGGACCATATCAAAAATTGAAATGCTAGCATCATCATAATAGTCTATATAGTAAAGTATACTACGATGGTCGTGGTCTCGTTAAGTATATTCCGAGAAAAAGGATTCTCTGCTCCTTTTTAGATATATTTTTTTTGTGCCAGAAAAAGTGGAACCGCATGGGACACATTTTTGTCCCTTGTTTTCTAATTTTCTTCACTGATACGATGATGGTGTATAAAACCCATGTCCTTTGATGGAATGGTAACATCGCATATGGGTCGAGAAAAAGGAATTCCTCCAGTCATCAAACGTTTTTCGCCAGATCGTTCAGATGAAATCATGGGGAAAGTTTTTTTTTGTGGGAAATATGTGTGCAGTAAATAAATGGGACGGATATGTGAATGCAATATCTTCGCCAGGAGAATAGAGGAAAGGGGAGTTTTGTAGGGGAAAAGTATTCCGACCCAACACTACTTTGGCTAAAACTTTCTCCCAATGTGTATTCTCCTCTCCTCTTTCCCATTTTACTATGCAGTTTCTGGTTTCCAGAATGAATAAAAGTTTATGCAGGGGATGAGTTGATGCTGATTCCTTAGCTGTGAGGAGGATTGCACCATGCTAGTGGATGAGATTGGGAAGGAGACGTGGATTTCTCTCTCTCCTCTCCTTTCTCAGAAAGAAAAAAACACCAGTGAGGAGGAATCGATAGATCAGATATCCAACTTGTATAAAAGCCATTATTGCTGCCCCTTTTCCATTCTCGTGTGAGATTCTCCCACTCACCCGAAATCCACAATATTTGTGTTTCTATTTATGTAGCACGAAATAAGTGATCGGCTCTCCATTGACGTCTACTCGACTCGAAAAACAGAGACAAAGTTTCATTTTGGCATAGAACACATTTTGTGTCCATACAGTTGCACAGAAGAAATCGGATGACTTTGCAAGACTGAATTACACAACTATCTGGGAGAACAACACCAGTACAACTTAAAATGCATAGCTTTTTTTGCATGACACATCTCACGACAAAAGGTTCAATATACTTTGGCTATTCATTTCGACTTTGACATGCTACACAAGTCACGTTGTTACATCAGTGTTAGGAAGCAATTGTGTTGTGTGATACAGTACATTACGTAGTCAAAACGTACATTTCTCTTAAGTTTTTAGACGGTAGGCAGCCTCCTCCTCTACTCTTGTTGGCCCATGTACGTACTCCAGAAATGCTGAAGCAATTCAGTCAAGAAAAAACAACTCCGACTTTTGGAGCATCTAGATCTTCTATATTCGCCTTTCCCATAGCCCATCATGCCATATAGATTGCGTTTTGGTGGAATTCAGAAAATGCACTGTGGGACAACATATATGTGTGTAGCCAGGGTTTGGTTGGGCAAGTGGTGGTAGGAAGCAGTAGCAATAACAGCTAGACAAGCAAATAGGACAAACCAGCATCTTCGCTTTCTGGAGAGAAAAAAAACGTAAGTTGATGGAAGTTTATGGGATTTTGGCTTCAATTCTGCCCCATTTCTTCCTCTCACTACGATCCATTTTCCTATTATATCCTCTATACCATGGAGCTAGGAGAGAGAAGTGCGCATACAGGGAAAATATGTTTTTTCAAGTGCCGAGATCGAAATTTGCTTACGATTTCAATAGCAAGCAAGTCGTGCTCACATTAATGCAAATAGAAAAAATTCACAAGAAAAAGGCATTACACAATGGGATTGATTGAAAAGAGAGTATTAAAATCTTCCGAAATATGCCTGTGGTTCCAAATACTGGGGCAGAATGATCAAAATATAATTTATCAATGTTGAGTCCAACCAACATATCGCAGTTTTTTTTATCTTGGTAATGGAACTTCACTTTCCAAGATCTGAATGGTGCAGTGCAGAAGAAGAAGAAAAGTCCAAATTGAGAAAGTGCACAATTTTCCTCCTCTCGCTCCTCGTTCCATTCTTATAAATGGTCCTCCGCCGATTTCTCACCATCTTCCCATTATATCTTCTTTTTTTTGAATGCCCCACATCCACATATTATATATACCCATCCAGACGGGAAATTTATACCGCGATATTGCTGAAAGCAAATAAAACAATCTTTTCAGGAGCCCTGGCAGAAAAGGAAAAACCTTTTAAAATTACGAATACAACTTTTTTTGGAGGGAGAAGGAAGGTGTACAAAACATAAGTGGAGGGTATGAATGGAAATATTATATATATCCTCCTAGATTGTTGGTGGAAATATTTCGCTCGAGTGTACAGCTCCTCTTCTCCTCTTTCCCAGAGTTCTTTAAAAAGCCAGGAGCTGTTAAGGTTTTGCGTCTCATCAGCTTCGCGCAAAGCCCTCTCTCTCATTTCTATTCTTTGGTTAGGGAAAAGAGCTTAAAGCATTCATACACAAGCTTGCTAATGACACTTTGTGAAGATGTGTGCCATGTACACAGCAAAGCACTAGCTAGGCTGCAGAGAGAGTACCTGTGCTGTGCCAAGGCTCGAGGGAAAATGAAAAAGAGAACTTAGTTTTATTTTCCCAGTATTGCTAAGGAGGAGGGGGGAAAAGGAGAAAGTTGAGAAAAGAGGAGAATCTTAAGCAAGTCAAAGATGCCATGCTTTTCAGCCCTCTCCTCCACCCGTCTTTTTGTGAGACTCCCTCTCTCATGACATTAGCATTAGCATGTGGCACTCATTTAGTCAGTGTCAGCAACCCAGGCTCACACGAAATGGGCTTTTTAAATCCACTTCACGAGAAATAAACGCTGCCAAAGCACAAAGCTGAAGGTAGAAGCCAAAAGGCAAAATGGTATGCAAAGGGACGTAATGAGACAACCTGCTTGTCTCTGTCTCCCATATCACTTATACGCTTGTATGAGCTGCAGAAATTTTAGAAAATCGAGTGGAGAGCACAAAATTCCCCTTTCCTATGGATGCCCCGCGCTCATTTCTCCTTGGCTTGTTGACATACCTACTTTACGGAGGAGAGAGGAGCAGTTCCATTGAGTGAACAGATATATGACCTACAAAAAGACCGTCAAGGAGGTTGACTGACTAATCATTGCTGGGCTGCTGGATTCACAGAATTTTGCCCTACGCGATTTCATTCCTCTGATGCCCTGATGTCCTCCCGTTTAAATGTAGGCCTCTTGTATCAAAGCTCACTCGAGATTCCAGATAGACCTTTTACTATACATCCAGAGAAACAGTCATCTTAGAATATTCATTATGGCCCAAGATTAATGCTCCGCTGTTTACCCCCATTTTGGGAAAGTCTGTGACGGAGAGAGTGAGGGTGGTGGTGGTGGTGGTGGTGGTGGGGAAAGAGAGAATAATATTTACAACTTGTTCAGTCTGGTCCCATTTGTGTATTGCACTCGCGCAATCAGAATTTATACAGCATGCTGGATACAGAACGAATCAACACTGTCGCCAAAGAATTGGAAGTAGAGCCTATAATAAATCAAATAAATGCTTACTCCGTCAAAACTCCCCAAATTGCCGCTTTTTAATCCATCAAATACAATAAATTATTTTTTATTTTCTTGCCATAAATCTAGAAAGAAAAAATGTAAACGTACGTAGTTCGTTCGTGGTACAATTGAAGCGAATCACGAAACGTAAAAAAAACGAACAAAAAGATATAATATCCCTCCCTCCCGCTTCCTGAATACAATCTCACCACTCGTTCTCACCGCTTAGAACTGAACTGGCGACAAAAAAATGTAGTTTCCCGAGCTATCAGCACAGGCATCGCACTGACGGCCAACTTTCCCCTGGAATCCCGTAATGATGTGAAGAATTGGCTAAGATAATCTAATATTGGGCTTTTGAGTGAGGAGGCTTGTTAATTCAACGTGAAAACTTGCCCAGCTGCTAAATATTAGGTCAAGGTAATGTGCCATCGTCATCATCATGGGAGGAAGAATAGGCGTTCTTCTATATCCAATCATTCCCCCATTCAAAATATGCTATAGAACCAAAAAAAGATAGAGAAAGATAGAGAGAAGATATTGTTTTCCGGTGAATGCCAACTATCACAAGTGTTGAAAATAGACAATAGGAGGAAGAGATTGAGAGTTCCGCTATTCAGCTGTTAGCGGATTTGAAGCCTGGAGGAAACTTGATGGAGCACGAGGCGGGAGTTCTCACACGACCACTAGGATCCTTTTTCTCGGGAGTAATAATATTATACAGGATGGAATATATGGGATCGTGACATTCGATGTGAGTGATCATCACTTTCAACTTAGAAGAGAGCGTGAGCGAGAACAGCTAGTCGTGTGCTTAGCCCATAGTCTGGTTATATATACATCCTGATTAATTAATCTGACTAGGAGGAAAGTAGACGTCAGAGAGAGAGAGAGAGAGAGAGAGAGAGAAGGCTGTGAAAGCCGTAGTGCCCGTAGCACACAAAAGACTAATCTCTCCCGCTTTGTAATACTTGGACACAGCTTCTGATTTTGCAAAATTCAGGGAGGCGCTTCGTTTCCGCTAAAAGAAGTGTATCCTGATGATATGATGATGGGTTGGTTGTAAGGAAAAAATGAATATTGCAATTTATATATGCGAAACTATTGCAAACTGTGTGTGTGTTCCTATACACTTTCTATCAGTTTGCGACTGACTGTTCCATATCTTACCTTCAAGGCACGGCGGAACGGCAGAGTTCGTCCCAAATTCCAATTTACTTTGATTATCTTTTGGATCTGACTTTCATTCATCTTTTTTGAAGGGGGATTGCACAGAACACTAAATCATGTCATCTTCCAAGCACCAAACTTGCTTTCCAATCCCACATTTTCTCATCTTTCTTTGTAGTAGTGTAGGAGCAAAAGAGAAAAAAAAAGTAATGCTCAGTGATACAGACCGCAAATACAAACGTTGCAAAAAAAACCTGTGAGAAGTAGGACTAAAGAGTACACATGACTCTTTGCGTGGCTCGGGTTGCTGCTGCTCCATTGGGGGAACCTAAACGAGCAAGTTTTATTTTTTTCTTCTTCTTTTGGTGGATTTGGTGCTGATGCCTTTCCGCCGTATATCTCATGTGTCATATGAGGAGAAAGTCTGATTCCGTGCGATGTCATGCCATGTTTCACTTCAAACATTCATAATATATCTAGTCAAAAGTGTCGATTGCCCAGACATCTAGGCATACATCTTGAGGAGGGGGTACAATTGGAAAGGCATAAATTTAGCTGAATCGGGCAATAGATGGAAAAAATTTAGAGGAGGAAAAAGTATGAAGGCTTGTTTTTCATTCGGACCCGCTGAGCGTAAGTGTATCGCGATTGTGAGTTTACTTACCTCTACCTGCTGAAGCTCTAATCCTTTGAAATAAGGGCATGGATCCGGAGGACGAACAGGGATAAATTGAGACTTTTATGATACGACAAGTATGATCCGGATTGACACAAACAATTCGTCAAAATCCATTTTGCTATGGCTTACACGCATGAACCTTTGTGTATGGCTAGGTAGGGGGCTTTAAAAATAATAAAAAATAGCTATAACTTTCACTTCGGTCCTTTTCCCACAATACCGGTCATTTCATTTTTTGTCAAAGGTATAAATTATATAGCACCCCAGAGACCTTGGAACTCTCCACGAGACAACACTCCCTTTCCCTCCTCGTAAAAATTAGTTTTAATATTGTCTCCTATCGGATGTAACTCCGTCGTTGGTAAGCTAAATCAAACGTGTACACGTGTAAATCCATTATAATCTGATCCAATTTTCGTGTTCAACTCTCTCTAAAGTACATAGATGTATTCACGACCGCGACACTCGTCGTCTGGAATGGAATGAGGTCATTAACAAGTAATATTATTAGCAAGAGGAGTAGTAATATACGTCTACTAGAGGAGGGGTAGCCCGCGTTAAACGAGTTTCTTAACGACACCAACAGTCTCGTTGTGGTTGTTAATTACCGCTGCAGAAAAAATGTTTAACGCAACACACATTCCCCGTGGTCAACTTTTCCCCGCAGTGTGGAACGAACCCCTCCATCCATAATGTGAATGTGCATCCTGTGTTGTTTTAGATAACAGAGAAAATCGGAAAAGGTAATTTGTAGACAAAAGCCTTATCAAAATGGCGTTCGCAGCCGCTCGTATGATTAGGAATCCCATAAACGAGGCGAGGAGACCAGTCGCAGTACACTCTCGACGACCTTCAAAAGACGATCACTCCCGCTCGAGGAGTAAGGTACAGTGCATCAACTTTCAGGCAGTTAAGCCTTCACTCATATACCTACCTAAGCTAAAACGGAAATGGTAGTTCGTTTTAATGATCATGCAATCATTATTTTTATTACTACTGTACTGTGTAGTTTTGTACATATAGAGTTTTACTTAATATATATATATATACATATATATTCAACTAATATAATATTTTTTTTTAGTCACAGCCATAATTAGTCGGTCAACTTGATATACTAGATATTTTATTACTAACTACTAGTCACGTAGTAATTGCATTGCACAGCGGGACGTTTACTCCTTATACATCTCTATTGTCATTTATATACGTATATTACATCATTGTCTTTTTATATGTAACAGTGATTTAATGCCCCACGTAGTGGGTCCTTGTTTCCATCAGCAAGCAATACTCAAAAAAAAGATAATAAACCGTGTAGTTTTAGAAAATAGAGACAACACGTGTCGTTCGTAGAGTCGCCGTGTACAATACTTTACTGAAATGGTAACAGGAATATATTAGAATTTGTGTCCCGTATATATTAACTATCAAGCTTCAGTTAATAATATATTAACCAAAATGTGCCAGTCAAACATCTCGTATAATACTTCATCGCTATTAAAAAAGGAGTATAAAACTCACGATTTCGTACGTATCAAATAACAGTCAGCCCATAAGTCGTTTTATTTTTTTACGTAGTAAAAGTAATGGTACGCGATTTTTTCTCAAAACTTTCAGTACATGTTAATGTTATGCATATGTGGTTTCGCGAAGCACAGCAGCAGATATACAGAGATGATTAGCTCAACACGAAAAGACGTAATAACGTCAATATACGTATATTCTCCGTATTGTAGTATTAAGATACTTGTAGAGGATGATGCTCAATTTAAAAAAAGATGTGTAATATTTGAACCTACATACCTACTTGTGTGGCACTGCCACACCATGCTTCCTGTCATTCAAGCAGGGACAACGAAAAACTTGGAGTGTGTGTACACTAAATTACCTTTTGCAGTATGCTCTTCACGTGGATTTTAATTCGCCAAGTGCCAATCAACAAGATTGACTTGAGAGAACAGCTCCTCGGCGCTCACTCACTACGTTACACACTACATAGCAATCTAACCTCGCATTACCTAGCTACTTTTCCCGCATCGTAATATCTATTTCCGACAAGGTAGCAGCATCAAAAGTATTTTATGGTGGTTTCGTTAGGGTTTTGGATATTCAGAGAAAGATACTTAATCGACTGTGTATTTCGGCATACTCACTCTTGTCTGCTTTTCGGGGCTGGCATCATTTATGAGCGGGGAGGCATTGTGTTACAGGGAAAATAGGA
The DNA here is from genome assembly GCA_036850665.1 of Dicranocentrus wangi. Lineage (NCBI taxonomy): Eukaryota > Metazoa > Arthropoda > Collembola > Entomobryomorpha > Entomobryidae > Dicranocentrus > Dicranocentrus wangi. The sequence continues at coordinate 9,579 of JAANSN010001556.1, forward strand.
TGCAACGGATCATTAGGAAGTAAACCAGAGCGAACGTCGAGTTCACAAAAGTTTATTAAAGAAGCTCGCTCTCGAGTATTGAAAGAAACCGGATGAATGGACAGATCCCTACGGTCACGTACATGCCATGAATGACTGCCTTGTCATTGTGAAAGAGTAGACGGCTCTTCCGGGAGCCAATTTGACTGACTCAGTGGAACCCATAGAATTTAATGGTAGTTGAGCTACATCAGCAATTTAAATAGCTACTTGTAGATTGGAATACACACCAGGGAGAATGCACAAAGTCGCAATTTTTCATGTGGACAGGGTTGTACTCAACGGGGAAAAATTCCCCGGTTTACTGTTTGGCAATTTTGTGTTAAACCCATTGAATTAAATGAGCCGTGAATGAAACGGTGGGTCTGGTACGTACCAATGGCCGATCCCGGGTTGTGTGATGTCATGATTTCCATTGGGAATAACGATATACCAGATAATGACTCCAGCGGAATGGAAAATGGACGTTACTCCGGGTTATAGTTGACAGGGCATGTTACAAAATTACTAGTGTTTATGAGATTAGAGCATTATTACACGTACGTATATTATATTAATGTGCAGGCCACTTTTTTCTGTGTCTCGAGTCAATGACGTGGGAAAAAGTTCGACTTGTATCAGTTGAATCATAATAATGCTGCATAAATCATGACAGCAGAACACCTGTGATATCACACGTTTCCTTGTTCCTTTCAATATAAACTGATAATTGGGCGAGGACATGCGTGTTGGAATGGCTGTATTCTTACTTGTGACTGTCGTGACTATTTATAATGAAAATCTGTAGGTGTAACACAACACGTTCTCTTTACAAGACACTCTCTTTGATATGATGGGTCAATCGTCGAGACGTTTATCATGCATGCAGTTTTCATGCATTTAAGCAGAAATGTGTGACGTCCAAAATAATTTATTGTGTGGATACACATGCACTCGTNACACATGCACTCGTGCCATTCAGGATAGTTCATTATGTACAGGTTCCGTCTTCCCATCCCGTCAAAAGCTGCTGTGATGCAAAACTTAAATTAACTTTGTCGTTGATAAACCAATGCGAATTCCGACGTCCTTGTCAATGTCATGTTTTAAATAATACTTACTTGAATTCGGCCGCGTGTGGGTGTAATAAACTACTCTTGTAACTTTGGCGTGTAACCGTTCTGAATGCTAATGGCTAATTCTTTAGCTTCATATTATTTACTTTGAAATAACTTTTCCTGAATTGTACAAAATTAAAGAACTTCTGACTTTGTGGATTCAAGGCTTTATTTATGTAAATACGAAATGCACATCGGATAAAGGAAAAGCAAAGTGCCCCTTTCATTGACAAGGACATATAATGCAAATTTCCTGTTCTCTGTATTCATCCGTCTTATGCTTCACTTGAAATATGCATGTCACTCCAGCAGCGCCAACTTTGTGATTCGTGTACAGAGTGGGTGCATTTGACAGAGACAGAGGTCAACAGGAAAATGAAAGTTGTGGAAAGCATAATGCACATTTGTGTTTTTAAGTCACACTGCTGCGTACATGCTATATATATGAAGTTTTCATATAATGCAAAACCCTGGTTGGTGTTACATTTATTACGTTATATTGCTCAGCATGATCGGAGTTTTATGACTCACGACGGCGATACTGATGCTGTTTATATGTATAACTTTAATCTAGTTTAGAAAGCTAAATATTCCCTCGCCTCCTTCTTACATTCATTTCGGAATAATGTCACGTCAAACGCCAAACTCATGGAAGACCTTAATTTTTGTGAGGTCAAAGGTAATTTATGACCTTGCCGAGTCCCAAAGTGGTGTTCTTGTTTTCTTTTCTTACTTTCATGATGAAAAAGTCAAAAGCTTTTAAATCTTTTACAAACAGTTCTCGCCTACAAAAAGAACTCGAACCTTTTGCTTATTCCCTACAACTTTTATAGCCAAGTACAAAGTGGTACATGCCCATTACGACAGAAAGATTAGCTCATGTCTCATTCATAAATTTTCAAGACGCAAGAGCTACTCATAAAAATACACGTATTGTACGCAAGCAAAATAATGCCTATCACACAAAACAACATTGAAAAAATAGGACGACGGAGAATCCCTCGCTTTAAGAGAATATTCACTGTACAGAGAGAAACTATTCATAAACCATAAAAGTTGATGATACAAAAGGCACAGGAAGTTTTAACAACCGTACTCCATTTCCCCCCTCCTCCTCAAAGATGGGAACAAGATGTAAAATTGACGACAAGGCATGAAATGGCTGTTACATCTATTAGATGCCGACATCTCATGTTTAGTATCTATAATAGTCACATTTACCCCAATTTTTGTTTGTGCTCTCACTCCCCTCCTCCTTTTTTGGGGGATATGGAGTAGTCGTCGGAGGGATAACGCACATAGCATGTATGACATACTTCCTAACTAAGATCCTTCCAAAAGTTGAGTTTATTCCATTACACAGTATAATTCACATGTTAATACGCAAGCTAACAAGGGAGAAAAGTAGTGGAGCTCTAGCGGATGTCATGTTGCTTTAGCATGACAGCTTTAACGTTCCAGCGTGCCATATTATAGTTTTCGGTTTCTTATATACCCTCCGTTCGTTCTCTCAAGTTCTCATGAGGAGGCTACCACACGGGCCCGTATAGTATTATTCAGAGCTTCCTGTGACAATGGCATTCAAAATTAAAAAGCACTACCACCACCACCACCACAGTTGCTTCTTTACTTGTTTTTTCACCATGTTTTAGCTTCTGTGAAACACTTTCTTTGCATTTTAATCCATTCAAAAGCCTATCTTATGGGCAGGATTGTTAAAGGGATACAACAGGACACGGAGGAGTAGTATGCAAAATGGATGCTGCTATAGAAAGTATAGAGGGTTTTAGCTTTTTTTTTATCTCATTTCTTCTTGCTACTCGTGCAAATGTATACATCCTTAGTACAAACGAGAGAAATGTAAGTGAATAGGAATGAGCGAATGTAAGTTGAGTTGAGACTTATAGAGCACAAATTGTCGGCACATTTACGAGCAAAAGCTAGCGAGCACTTTTGGATTTCTCAGGATACGTTTGTCCTCCGCTCCCTAGAGATGTGATGTGGATTATGGATGATCCGGTCGTTGAGGGGTTGTCTGAGGAAAAAAAGAAGACACAACTGCTCAAGCACTAAGAACAACACGAGTAGTAGTGTACCAGCATAGCAGTAGTAGTAGTAAAAAAAATAGCTCGTGGTGTAACTCCAAAACATTTCCTCTAAAGTATACCCTAGATTTCTTCTCAGAAAGTGGTTTTCGAAACGGAGCTTGTATAATGTAATGGGGACAATACATATAATGGGCGAGAAGGCACATAGACATATCACTTTTTATTTTGTATATATAGTCTCCAGAGTTGGCGAATAATTCCTCCATCATTTGCTCTCTCCAAAAGGACCCTGTAAAACACTTACAGTTGTAACCCTCGTTGTTCCAACGTACGAAAGTATGGAAATGACTGCGTCTCTTTCTTAAAGAATACAATAAATGTTTATGGTACCTTAAGTATGTCCGGTTGATAGAATATGGAATTTTCGCCAGGGATTACAGACGGCATTTATGTGGGTTCACTGACGTTGTTAACCTTCATACAAAAACAATTGGGTGGTGGTGGTTGGATAATTCCGTGAGTGCACGTTCCTCTCGTTAAATTACAGTTGTCAGCTCGTGGTTGTGAGCTCATCGGCAGTGTGTCTTTAGATAAAAAAAAATGTATAAATATCCGATATGATATAACGTGTATTCTTCCCTTTATGATTCCTCATCGCTTTTACCGCCGTTTCAACGAGATTTAATGGATCAAGGGGAGTCAGTGATGATGATGATGATGATGTGAGAAGCTATAAATACATAATTTTCAGACCCTTTTTCTCTTTATGTTCTAATTTTCTTTGATGACGTTGCACTATTTTCCTCTGCCAATTGCACACTTCGTTAGTCATTTCATCTGGCACGATCCTCATCTACTGCAATAATTGGAATTACATAAGAAGATTTTCTCGGTTAAGGAAAAAAAGTTTACGATTAGATTACACCCAGGGTTTTAATATACCTCCTGTGGGTTTTGTTCTCGTTTCGGAGGTTATCCCATCAGGTATAAAAGATTGGATTTGCAATAATCAGTCCAAAACGGTGGTGGTGCTTTCTTGCTAACTCTGATGAGATCCGTATCCAATTAAATGGCTACATATGGAAGAATATATAAGTAAATAAGTGTTAACGTATTGTTCTCATGTAATTAACCATGAACGACGAAAATCTAGTTGTCTAATTTCTCCTTTGACTCATCATCACACACGGTTTATTAATGAAAAGAGCTTACGTAGCACTGCAATATTATTGGATTTCACACAAGAGAGAAAATCCACGGGACACGGGACGATGATGGACACGACATTAAGTGAGCAGCCCTTGGTGATTATTGCAGCAAATATGGTGGATATTCACAAAGGTTTCTTGAATAATTTTCAAAATTATTACCTCTCTCTCTCTCTATACCGCAGTATTTAGGAAATGGAAATATATATTTCGCATCCTTATCGTCATTTCATGCCCATTGAGCCGTTTTTGAACGCAATTTCTTATAATCGGATTTCACATACTTGTCACCAAAAGATATCACGACGGAGGAGGTGGAAAGAAGGACGATGATGCTAGCAACACAATAACCGTATTAATTTAAGTAGCACAAAGTGCGATTGTTGTTATTAGAGAAGGCTTCCAAGCTGAAGACGTACGTGTATACTCCTCATACATAATATTATTCCACACACTGGCTTATTATATGTTTTATTGTAGGCCAGGAGTGAACTTTCTCTGCATATAATACGGCAACGAGATTCTTATTCCAACTTAAAGGTATTTTGTGCCTGTAGTTAATGTCGGGCCTGGTTACTCGTGCACATATAGTGCAGTAGGGGAAGTGCATAGCGATAGCGAGAGCGTGTAGTCGTAGTAGTGGTACAAACAGTGATGGCTAAATTATATTAGTTTCCTCAGGGAGCCCTTTCATAAGTAATACAAAATTTCCCTTTGCTACGTACTGAAGCTGGATTTAATTTCATTTTAATGAGCAACATCATACTTTCAGTTAGTTCCCTGGTGTGCATCCATCCCTTGCACGTGCATTCATTCACAATGTTTTATTATGCTTATGCTTATGCTAGGCTAGATCTCCACCTCCACTTGTTTAGCCAGGTTCAGTTCAGGTACACTGTTATTATATAGTGCAGCAGGGAAATTGCTCTAAAGCTGGAAACGCACCCGTGACTCTCTGGAGAGCACCGGGACACATTTCGCATAAATGTAATGGATGTACGTAGTACAGGCTAACAATGAAAGTGAGGTCTGCCAGCCATATCTAGCCCTTTCCGCAAATATGTATGAGCTTAGTCAAGTGGAAAGCCATAAAAATAACGGTAAAACCCAAGTTTTACCTGATTTCATACACTTTTAAACGGAATGTGTTGTGACAAAAAAGGGACGTCGTATACGTATAATGTAATGAGACCATATGCAGATTGACATGGTTCGGAGGACGAGATACAAAATTTTAATGGCAATTCCCTCCGTTTTGCGTCACTTTTGGCTGGTATTAAAATGAAATGAGTAATTTTCAACAATTTCCATAAACAGCGGAAATTTTTGACGCAAATAAAAGACACAATTTTCAGAGAGAGGGGAGAGAGAGAGAGAGAGAGAGAGAGTTTGTGTAAGCTTCCGCATTTCTACTTTTTCATCTCCAAATTGATTTCAATTCCAGCAACTCAAGCACACCAAGTGTACAGCTCTCATCTGGCTCAATTTTTTAAAAGAAAAAGTTTTCCAGCCAGCGAGACTTTTCGTCGTATTACAATGTCATATAGAGCGCATAAAAATCCCGTATACAATCCTAATTGTGGATTCCTCCCGGTATTCTCTTATTTCTCATTACACAAGTTTTGCACGGTGTTACAAACAACCTGAAATGAGTTTTGTAAGTAATACCACTGCTCCCCGGCCTACATTATTTCGTAACAAAATGTCGGCAGTGTGAGGAGAGGAGAAGAGAACTATAAGCTCTGTGTGAGGATATAGCCACTTTTTGATATGGCACACTGCTTTTTGCTGGTGGTTATATGTATGCAGTGTACACAAAAAACGGGCACAAAGTTGCAACCCATTCGTATTCTCTCTGTTTACACGCAGATAAAGTGAAAACTTTTTCTCTTGTCTCTGGAAAAAGTTACAACTCGTTATACATAACGAATGCATATCTCTCGGAATGTGTTTTCTCTTAGAGCTAATTAAAAATCCTAATTGTTTACGCTACACCCGACATTTAAAGTGCCCATGATTGGTATAAATCCTGCAAAAAAAAACTTTTGCTTCAGTCTCTGGAACCCTCACGGTGGTGTCAGTTGATTCTGGGTAAAAATGAACTGGAGGAGTAGAGAGTAGTTGGTAGTTAGTTGGTTGGTTTCAACTTATTCAAACCGCTTTTCCGGGACCGCTTTTCTAGTTACGACGGACTGCTGCTGATGGCTATGTTTTGACAAGTAATCATATATTTTATGCATCTAAATCGGACTCATTCTCGGGAAACTAGTCGACCACCTACAGGAGCTCTCTACAATTAAAACTGCTACTTTGTCCGTTCTCTTCAGGGCTCGTGTGAAAAGGAGGTGACAATAATTAGGCCACTTCTCCCCCCCCCCGCTTTTGCTTGTCGGGAAAGTTTTGGCATAAATGTATAACTCGTATTATGAATACATATGAGATGGGGTGGTTCGGTTGGCTGCTACAAGGACATTTTCTGATTGAATACGTATCCGTTTCTCCTCTCACTCAGTTGGCTACACGTGAGACCAAATGAAGTGCCTGAGAAAGCAGACAGATGTTTTACGAAAGTGATGCTAATACGACATAATAATGCTTTTGTGATGTGTATAATTTAGGTGGGACTAGGAAAGCATTTTATTTTCAGAGAGTCTGTCAAAAATAGAAAAGAGAAAATCAGAGTGCTATCACACCAGTTTGACGAGAATACTATCTCACGGAGAAGGCAAAAGAAGTCGACTTAAATGTGGTCGTCATCCTCTCAGAGAAAGAGAAAGAAAATGCAGTGTCCCCAAAAAATCCAGTGTCTTCATCCCAGAAAAGGACATTTCGCCACATGATTTAAGTTTATTTTTCTCTGACTGGAATCACTCAAGAGAGTGTAACAATGGCCTTGATCTTCCATTGTTCTCGATTCTCAGCAAGGATCCATTCAAAAGTACACTTGGTTTCACTTGAATGTTCATAGAATAGAAAAGACGGGGACAGCACACAATACAAAGGGATCCTATAAGGATATTATGCACATTTTTATACAGATATATACGCAGACAGTCATTCGTCCCAAATCCTTTTCCTTCCAAAAACTATATCAACCTCCCAAATGCTTCCAAAGTTTGGGGAGTTTTACTCCCCCGTTTATGATGGCACTAAGATTATTTAAACTTCTGGACAACCACAATAAGACATTATTTGTTAATATCATAAAAAGGAGGCCCAACTTGTGTGCCTATATGCACTAGCACTAGCTTTAAGAGAATCCATCAAGACAACAGTATACATAAGTTTTATGCCATGCAAAATGCATGACGTATATATATACGTATACATATATGTATAACGTATAGTGGAAAGTTTCTCAGACTCTTGGCGTCATCCCGATTATGGTTATTGCCCTGATCTTTGCATATAATTTAAGGAGACCAGTGAAAAATGCATGTGCCTTCACACAATTTGCGCTTTTATAATAAATGTATAAGGATCCGTGTTCCTTGTATGTGGTTTCCAGGAAAGAATGCTGCTGCTGATTCTCTTTCTGTAATTCGTTCTACTACCTGAACCCTGGGAGGTATTACGTAAATAATATTTTCTGGTAGGCAGTTTGGTGTAATGTATTCAATAAACGTTATTGGGAGAAAGGAAAAGTTGAGGAAATTTTCAAACAAAAGTTTTTACAATGTATATAAGTGATATAAGTAAGTATATATTTCCTATTATCATTCTCATTTGGAGGAGGAAGGAGAGAGCTTCTCAGAAACAAAAAGCAAGCAATACCGTTTTTTTCAGCAAAGTCTCCTGTCAGCTCTCCGAGAAGATTGAGCACACCATGGGAAAATGTGGGAGGGGAGAATCGAGAAAGGAAATTTTTTAATTTTCCTTGCTCATGCAATTCCCAGTATCCCCTTTCACAGGAATCTCCTCCGCTTTCCTGCGAAGAGGAGCTTTGGTATTTTCTGGCAAACTTAGTTGATGACTTACATGAAAATCCTGTTATCTAACTATTCATTAGTGGAACACGCATCACTCTTAATGAAAAAATTTGCGTGATAAAAACAACTTTCCTTGTTCTGGGGAAAGTTAAGCAAGGAAATCAGACTTTAATATGACAGGCAAAGTCTCTATATATAAATTATATGTGTTTGCGGGGCGATTCTTTTTTTTCTCCTTTGGAGAAAATTTTTCAGTATAGGCACGACTTGCAAAAGTATTTAATATTTAATTCTGCACTATATAACATAGCTAAGAAAAGCGTAAAACAACGGGATACCATTACTTTAGGGATAGTGATAAATATCTAGGATCGAAGCGATTACACACAATACTAAACTATCCGTTGTCTGAAAGTCTTCGGTTCCCCTGTTTTCTCAAACCCTAGGTCAGGCAAAGGTAGGTAGGTACTTTTAAAAAAAAAAAAAACACCTAGTCAACATGGCTATGGCATGGATGGTGGTTTGCCCTGAAATGTATAGCAGATCTACCTTAGAAAATTCACTTAGCTTTTGACTCTTATAAAATTTGCAATATCCTCAAAGACGACATGTTTTCCAGGTGATTCATGCGACGCGCTTTATTCCAATTTTCTCATTTACTTTCCCGTTCTGGGCACAATATGTTGGTGAAACATTGAAATATTATACATGCACATTCCTGAGCATATAGATAGATTCATGTCATAAATACACCTATGTGATATGAGTTAGTAGAGTCTGGGCGGTAGGCGCCTTTCTGGGGTTATTGAGTAGCACACTTTCACAGCTTCATCTGTCTCACTTACTTACCATCAAGCTACACATCTTGTTGGAGTATCTGCAAATCAACTAGCCAATCTATCTATCTCCTCCTTACTTCTCTGTCCATTTCCTTTCAGCCAAAATCCATTTCAGAGTCTCGAGGGGAAACAGAGGGCAAAGGTAGTAGTAGCTTTTTGTTATTATGATACTACGAAAGGATATCAGATGCTGATAAAGAAGTATGATCCTGTGCTTTTGGAGGAAACCAGACTGTGAGCATTCGCCACATACACACACACACACACACACACACACACACACACACACACACACACACACACACACACACCATATTGGCAATATTGGCATCCTTCTTGCTAGGAAAGCAGCAGCAGCAACCCAACCAAAAATGTTGTAAGCTCCGCTCGTCGTCCTGTTTAACTTCACAGTTGGGTACTTATAACATTACCGTGGATGGTGGATTGGAGCGCGGAAAGAGGCAGTCAGTCAGACTTGGAAAAGAATAGGAAGGAGAAAAGGGTGGTGAAAGAAAGTGAAATTGAAAATATCGGTCAATTTTTTTCTCTCTTCTTCTTTTCCTTAGCTCGAGAGGAAATACAGAGGGAATGACTTTATCTCAAGATATATACATATGACTTAATCATGTTGTGTGGTGGAATGTATATATTCCACATGGATGGATTTTTTTTCTCTTCTTTTTCGAATTCCGAGTAATAGAGCATATTATACGATTTTCATGGTTGAAAAGGGAAGTAGATTAGCGGTGCAGGGATGATGTGATGTCTGTGCTCGTGCTCCCGTTTCGATAACACTGCTCCTCCGTGATCAGATAGAAGATGGATGGAAAGCATGTGAGCAACGGTAGTTATACGAGCTTGCAAAAACCCACTTTCGCGTTTTGCATCGTCATCAGAAACGGGACGGGAGAAGAAACATCTGATTCCTTTTCTTTCGACTTTTTTTTCTAATAATCATCATCTCCGTCCACATATCGTGTATGAGGTTCTATATGTTCAAAGGGAACTAAAAGAAACGCATTCGAGTTGAGCAACAACATATCGCATCGCATTCATTCTCCCTGGGAAAAAAAGACTCACCGACGACGAAGAAACAGTATTATAAAAGAATATTACGGAGGAGGTAATATGATGTGTATGTCGTCCTCATCATCATTTTTATTGTCAGACTCATGATGATGGAAAGATTTTGTGTTGCGAAGTGATATATCAAAGGAAATCATCTTTCCTTTTCCCATCTCATCTCCTTCAATAGTGTACACACGCTGTTGTTTGCGAAGAGCGGAAAAAAAGTAAATGATGATGATGATGATGACGATGAGAACTGGGATGGCAGCGGAGACGTATGAATGAGAACGCGAAACCATTTTTATATAATGAAAAACAACATTGGCCGTGTCCTTGTAGGTTGTAGTATCTCTCATATTATGGGATTATACGTACACATCATATTCTGGTTTCCACCATTAGTTCCAGCTATACTTAATCACCCTTTGAGCCTCAAATTCTGTTTACGTCTATGATATCTGGGCTACCGCCGCGGTTGTTGTGTATCTGAGTCATGTACAAAAAGAGATTTTTGCTCGTCCAAACTTATGATTAGTGAGCAGAAAAAGGAACGGCACTTCCGCTAGTTCCGCTTTCTGAAGGAACGTAAATAAGAAAAGAAAAGCTACCCTTCGATTATGTTCAAGGTTTTTTCTTGAAGGGTAATAATGACATAAAAAATCCACTGAGCGATGTCACAATGATTTCATCTGGAAAAAATGCGAATAAAATATTTTGGCAACTTATTTTCAGTTATTAGCTCCTTTGTATATAACATGTGCTCAAAGGAAATGTTGACAATAGGCAATCAGTTGTCAGCACAGTAAGCCCAGCCCAGAATGACAAAACAGAGCTAAAATGCTTAGTATTGCACTTGTTATTAGTTATATATAACGTGCCTTGTCGGTACAAGTACAACCAAGTAGGGCTTCTTATGGTTAGAGTGCACTGGTAGATATGAAAAATCTTTGTCATGCTTTTAACAATGTGGAAAGAGTATGCAAGATAAATGTAGATTAAATAATATTTGGGAACAAGAATTCATTTTTATCGTCAATCATTGAAATAAAAACTTGAACTTCGAAATATTCATTACACTAGATACAAGCGTATATGTAAGGTCTTGACGCCGATGATGCTAGAAAAATTATCCACGTATAGCATTATGCAATAGATATAATTGCTTTTAGTGTGGATGCGCATTTAACTTCCAAACTGCGGCTCATAAAGCTGATAACGAGAGAAAAACAAAATGAATTTAGCTAATCTATCAGAAGCAAATGAATAGATGGCAGAGCTAGCCTGCAGCAGCAACAAAGAATACCTGAGTGAAGCACAAATTATTACTATTGTTCGCGCGACGGAGCAGGATAAATCCGCATTATTTTCCCATTTTGATTCTTTTCAGGCTTTCTCACAATGATCCTCCTTGCTCCATTTTTTCTCATTTTTTCCTTTGTGTCTGTATTTCTAAATCTGTTTTCTTTTCTACATTTTGATACCCTTGACTGTTTTGGGGTTCATATGATGGGGGAGGGCAGGGCACACACGTGCAAATGCAGATAAATAAGCATGCACAGAGTGTTCTCCGGGATTTCTGTGGTTCTGTGAGAGACGAAACGAGATGGTCGACTTGACAAACCAAACTCGTCTCTTTCGTTTTGAGCTCAGCTCATATATGTAGGTCCCACCGTGCTTGTGTGTGGAGTGTGCACACGCGTTTGCCATATTGCTTTTCTCTCGACTCGATCACCTCTACCAGGTTATTTGAGCAAATCAGTAGTAGTCCTTGAGTTGTTGTCTTTCCCGTGTCATTTTTCCATTGCTCTTCACCTCGCTCCCCGCACAGCGGGATTGAAGGAGGGATGAAAAGCCTGAAAAGTTGTCAACCAGAATTCTCATTTTCTCCATCTCAAGTCTTTTCCATCCATCCCACCACCAACTTGGTAGACGACGAACGACGACACTTTTGCACAGCACATATTTTTTTAGTGCAACATATCTACGAAAAGGGTCCATTTTATAGCACGTACGTACTAAACTTCTACTGAGCACACACGCTTTAGACGCGATACACCCATTTTTGTCAGTTTCCATCATCAGCAAGCAAGTAAGACGCACACAACACTTTTCACACGTTAACGTACTTTCGTACTACGTACACACAGCAAAGCACTCCTCCTCTGGAAAAGTGAGCTATAGTATAGTGGTGCTCAAAAAGAAGCAAGGTTTTTGGTTACAAGGACATGCATTCAGAGCGTTCAGAGTACTTTCACCTCATCGTGTACTTTGGCATCATCATCAGGAGATATAATTATATTTACATTTTGCACTCTCTCAAGATATATTAAACACTTTCTCGACCACTTCAACCCCTGCCTCGAAAACCGAAATCCTTATCTTTGTCCAGATTATTCCAGATGAGTTACGTTACGTTCTTATTGCCACTGTTAGAAGCGTGCAATTATTAGAGATTCGTAGTGTGTACTTCACTCTCCATCTCCATCCTCCATTCCATCCCCCGAGTTTGCTTATCTCTGAAGTGGTTGTTGTCAACCACGATGTATAGAAATGACATCGTAATATAACCACCCAAAGTGAGAAATATATAGCAAATGGAAATTGTGTTTGTTTAGAGCTTCATTCCTTCTCAACTTATCTATCAATAATCTTTCCTTTTTATCGTTTTTGGCTTTGCTGGCACTACAAACGACGGTAATAAAAGGAAGAATAAGGCATATTTTTCAATAATATTGAATAGTAAATACATTTCTGTGACATTTCCGCTTGTTATTTTTTACGTTGCGCTGCTGCTCAGTCTCAGCCCTATGTCGCTCACAAGTAGCCAAATGCATAAAAGTAAAGAAAGCAAAAAAAGGAGTTTCTTGTGTGGGGGGTGTGTAAAAAACAAGCTTACTTAATTCATTTCTTTCGTTTTCCCTTTTCCCCATCATTGGCTCTTTCAAAGGCGAGACTAACATTATTCTACAATTTGTCCGTGACGTGGAAAAAAATAGGAATGGGTTCTCACTTCCTTCTTGACTTTCTCCTTGTACCACTTTCCCTTCGTCATCTTCCATTCCCTACTATCCCTCCATATATCCCAGGCTTACATATTTACACGTATAAAGACAAACAAGTAGTTGTGGTTTTAATGTCTTTGAGTCGTTCCTCTACTGCAAGTCAAGCTTGAAGCAATTGGTGTCAATGGCCCGTGCTTTGAGGATATTCTTGTGTTAGCTCTTGTGGAATCTAATGCCCACTGTTAAAGTAAAAAAAAAGAGTGTTTTCTCATCTCCCTCCATAATACATATATCCACACTGGCAAATAATGTACCTACACACTGTTTTTTATAGCCTTATACCTTATGATGGTTGGGTTTACCTTTTGATAGTTTCCCTTGGCAGGATTACCATCACCTGAGTCAGTCTTCCCAGAATGATTATCCGTTTCTGTCAACAGCCGCTGTCTATTTACACGCTTAGAGCGTATAATATATCATAGGTATATGGCGGATCTTTCTGGTTGCTCACCCTCCATAGCATCTTATTAGGCCCGATATACATATATTAAATGTTGGACTGTGCTATAAATTTCACCGCCATAATTGCCAACCTCAAGAAGAGAAGACTGTATTCACTATAGGGATATGTATGCTCCGCTGGACGGGTTGGTATGTTGGTATGTTAGCTCCTATTTGTTTTCTGTGAGCCGGTTTGCTACGGTTTTCCGTGTGATGGGGTGTGAAGTAATAATATTAGTATTTTAGGAGTGATGGGGAAAGGGAGGAAATAGTAGCGGTCGAAACAACAAGCATCTGTTCTATTTCAGAGAGGCTCATGGTGTTTAATGCCCGTTTAGCACTGTGTATGCTTCAGTGCCTGGAATGAATGGGTTGAAAAACATGTTTGCAAGGATCAAACTGGGAAATCCACAAGGAAGGATCTGTATCATCTACGATTGGGATATAATGTGGCGGAGAAGACGACGCAGAGGAGAAATGGAGAAGGCGTAATATTCTGGAAACTATATTATCCACCATAATATTTCCTCGTTTAGGGTCGTCCATTTCCATTTCCCGTGCTATCAACTTCAGGACATGTCGTCTAGTTTCCTGGTTTTCGTACAAGTCTCCTCGTCTGTCCATTATTGCAAGCATCACGGGGTGGTGGTAGCTATATTTTCAGGGATAGGGTTTATCCAATGTACTATGCGGCTACATATATTATTTTACAATATACGGATTGCCATTTGCCAGGAAAGTGGGACTGATATACACTGCGTGAAATTATTAAAACGAAAACTTGCACATTATTACGCCGTGACAAAACCACAGAGGTATTTGACACGCGGCTTGTACGCCCGAAACATATCCCCACGTACGTTTCCGTGTAAAACCCAGAGTAGCATTTGCTCCAATGTTTGTCCTCATTACGTTTTTGTCACAGACTACATCTTGAAGGGAAATGTCCGTCTTCATCTTCCGTTACTAAATAGTTACTTGCATGTACACAGGGAACTACTATCTTTAAAAAAAAGAAAAAAAAGAGGAATTTAGAACGATATACATTACATGGAACTGTCGCAGTAAATGAATTTTGATGATTATATACAAAAGTCCATTTAGTAATCCGTCAGTCCGTCATTATTAGGAATTCCATATAAAATCGTAGTAAAAGCAGTGTTCATAAAGAAGCATGTCTATCTATCCCCTCTACTCTGATATCTCCCTTTTTGACCACACTTGTGGTTCCCAGGTTCCCCTTAATGATTCCTGATATTTCATATTCTAGGAAAATCCACTTCTACTTCTCGCAGTCAGTCCGTCTCCGCTCTCGAATTCCTTATAAAACAAAGACAAACACACACACACACACACACACACACATGCTAACTGAAAGGTTTTTATCGCTATATGTATATGTACAGCAATTAGCCACCCTCTCTTTCTCTCTGAGACGCCCGACGGTTCCATTTATTTCAGCCAAAAGTAATTATTTGCTTGTGGTATTTGATACGTCTTTGGTCTCAAACCGTTGGGAAAATGTATCCGACTCTCAGTTGTCTCTGATGAGATTGGTGAAACCGAAATGTTTCCCGTGGTCTAAACCATATACTGCTAGAAACATTCGAAAAGCAAATACATGGTGCACCCCTACAACCACACACGAGGAATCATATACGAATAACGTCACACACACACACACACACACACGCCTGATTTCTTATCTAATAGAAAATGGATTAAATCAGCTCGGGAGGAAATTGGCTCTTCATAATAATAACTTTTACATTCATCATAATAACATACTGCTCGCGTCTGTCTCTCATTTTACCAAAAGTCATTGGTGAAAAAAGAGTCACTAGTAATAGGACTCTCATCACTAGTAAACGGTAATGAATTCCCGTATCAGCTTTCTTTTACGACTTCTCCTCTTGGCATTCATTTATTCTTGCTAGTCGCACTCGCCGTGGGCAAGTTGAGTGAGTGTATCGCGGACGCAGAGGACAGCTGCGGAGGGGGAAAGGTATATTATTTTGCTGCTACTATATTTCCATTCTTTATTCTACATTGAATCACACACGGATATCCAGGTCAACCCCGTAATACGAGACAATAAGTAGTCATTCAATTAATGTATATGACTGCAGTATATTACCGCAGTATCTTTTACAGTATTAGTCGGTAGTATATATCGGTGGCAGCTCTTGAAGTTGGTGGTGACTGGCAAACAACAATAAAAGGAAGGATACGGACATAAGCATATACTGATAACTTTTTTTCAGACAGGATCAAGTGCTTGTATATCGTTTCCAGAGTGTATTTGACATGTATGATGGTCTGCAATGAGATTAGGTTTATCTCGGACGCACAAAATTATATTGCTCATTGAATGTGTCCTTATTACACATGGAAATAGGATTAAAAAGACGGTATTGAATTGACGGCGGCGTCCATGAAGGCAGCTTTTATTTCATACGGGCAATTTTAATGGAAGAGGAGTAAATTGCAATGGAAAGTCGGGATCACTTATATTCTATGGCCAATCGAATTGATAAATGTGAAAGCATTTCTCCCTCCGCTCCCTATTGCATGGCACATTCCAGCCTGATGAAGGCAACAGCGTGCTGGTACGATAATAAAAGTGAAGTACGTAGTACGTACCAAAGTGTACCTTGGAACTATCGGCATTGGAAAGATATACCGGGGAAATTCCAATTTATTTAGGACCACAGAGACTCGGATTTTATATTTTTTTCCTTTTTGATTCCACACACAGTCTATTGTGTCAGCATAAAAGTTGGACCAGCAACAGAGTATCAAAGGAGTTCAGTTGCTCGTTGCTCAGGATGTGTGGAACAACATGAAAGCAGCCTTTTTTTTATTAAGTGAGGTCTGTGTTGACCATCTTCCTTCCTGTTGAGATTAGTGGTGTTCCAATAAAATTGTTTTTTAGTTTTCTCCGGGGGAGTGGGTAGGCGGTTCTCGTGGGAATTGAGAAATCAGATTAGCTTACTCGGCGACTTTGTTATATACAGCAAAACTGTTCCATGTAAACTACAGTTGTTTTCAAAGTTTCATTGTCCTGTCATGTTTTCGTTGTACGCTTTGTCATGTTTCAATTTTGGACTCACGCTTGGTTAAACTTAAGGAGGAGCGAGTTGCTACACGAGGAATCAATATATTGTAAGCACACCGTAAACTTGTTCTGTCCATGATTTAAACTTGGAGTGATAAAAAAAGCTATACATAGCATTTATTTCAATTTCTGGGCGTATCTCTGTTCTTCACCCGTGCGTGCCCATTTGACTCAAGACCTTGTACGAAAAGTTGTTTTCATCGTGTATTTCACGAATGATTTTCATGGAATATTGATTTGGTCTAAACTTGATATACAAACATAAATACTTAGAAAATAACATTTAATTAGCTATTAATATTGACAAGTTGGGCATATAAGATCGTTGTTGTTTTTCGTCCTCGCAAATTGACGACCACAGTATGGAACCTCTGAAAAAACACCAGGGAGTGCTTCTAAATGGCACAAATATATATCTCTTTAAGTTCACTTCATACAGCTCAAGTCACAAGCTTTCTCAGCTCGCTGATTGCCTTTTTAGGCCACCCCCTCAGGGAATGCTTGTAACTTTATATCCTGTCAAAGGGATTTTGTGGAGTTGTCACTCTAAACAGCATTATAATATTGTCGTTTGAGATTAAAAAATGTTGTTTTACCTACTGGACAAGTGTTACGCTGCAAGATAAATCTGGAGTCAAGTGCCGGCTGGATTCTGCACCAGCTCCGTGCACCAACTCGATCCACTATATCCAAACATAATGCCACACTTGGGAGCAATACGCTCATGAATATCGGGCAAATATTGTAGCTCACCCGTCAGCCGTAGCCTTTTAGTTGGAAAAATGAGAGAAATCAGCGGGGACATGGCTTTTCTCGAATCAATGATATTTCACATCATTCACAGTCTACCCTCGCTCCATTATCCCTGTCTCGCCCGACACATGCAACATATCAGAGAGGATGCAGAAAGCAGGCAGGCGCTCATCTGAGTCAGTTACTGTGACACACCTTGGCACAAAGACGAAAATCCATTTCACCACGAGGCGATGAGGGTATAGAGAGGAGGAGAGGGAGATTGTAAGTAGTAAGTTGGTTGTGTTTACCGAGAATGTGGAAAGAGCCAGCAATAAAAGTCTTGATTAAATAACACTTCATGGAAAGCTAATATTCCTCTGAAGGCTGTTAACTTTTATCCAAGTTCCATCCTGACTTTATTGTCTACGGCGCCCGTAGTGGACTCCATTCGACATTTAAAATGTGTATATGGGCATACAAAGCCAATATTTATTTCTTGCATGGGATCCCCGAACAATACGTTGTTACTTTAGAGTAGGAGAAGAGTAGAGTAGAGGTGTCTAGTCCTATCTGCTTTTTGAAAGATAAACCGAGAGAGAGAGAGAGGGAGAGAAATAGAACAGGGAAAAATTGGATCGTATAGGAATATGTCATCCTGTGTAACGTCCATTATGGGAGCAGAAATGTGAGTGTGTTACGAGTAAACACAATATATCTTTCCATGAATTTGTCAGGAGGAACTGGCTAAAAATGTTCTCTCAGTTCCGAGACACACGGTGATATTCTCTGATGCATCTTTACCGGGAGTAACTTGAAGCCATGCAAACGGCTAGTGTGTCATCATCAGTTTTACTCTCAATTTCATCATAGACACAACCACTTTCTCCACCATCTTCTGGGCAAATGCGGGGAGAAAAAATACATATATTTTTCGTGACAGCAGTGTTGATACAAACATTTTTACTTTGTTGCGTGGATTTAGAGGAGTGTGTTGGCAGACTTGGGTTTTGTGACAAAAAATCATCTGACATGTCTATGTATCATCTCGTTGAAAAAGCTTCCCGCTGAACTGACCAACTATTTTGCTACACCAATTTGTTGCAGTCCGTGCGTTCGTTGGTGTGTGTATCTGTTATAAAAGCGTTAGGGACAAGTTTTCTCCTGCCGATTTCTGTTCTTTCAGTTTTTTTTATTACTGTAAAAGCGCTATATGTTATACATTACATATTTTTTAAAACAAACATTTAAAGTAAAATACATACATATCAATCAATGCAACAAAGCCGCCTTGCGAGGAATGTGTTTTTGGCGTGGGTAAGAAGTGTTAATTATTTTTTTCTGATTTTTCTTTTCACGTGTTAAGAGACTCATCAGCACTACTTCTACAACGCGTCGTGCAAAAGCATGCAACTATTGAGTGCAGGATCTACAGGCAGTTTGCAGAGACTGACAATTCTACTCAACCAAAAGGCCTCTCAACTCCGTCCTACCACCTTCTCCGGCACTTACTAAAACACAGACACACACACACACATAATACACTGGCAAAAAAAGCACACTTGTTCACTGGGAAAGAGCTATTCGCTACGTTAAAAAACAAGCATCAGAAAGAGAGTGTGAGAGAGAGAGAGTCACGTAGTGAAACTAGCATCTTTCACAGTCATACTAAAACAGAGTTTATTCGGGGGTGACAAAGTAGTTTTTATGGGAGTGACAAAGGCGGTGACTGCATAG
The DNA here is from genome assembly GCA_036850665.1 of Dicranocentrus wangi. Lineage (NCBI taxonomy): Eukaryota > Metazoa > Arthropoda > Collembola > Entomobryomorpha > Entomobryidae > Dicranocentrus > Dicranocentrus wangi. Next base: position 28,897 of record JAANSN010001556.1, read on the forward strand.
TCACCAAGTTTTGGAGGAACTTTCTCACGACTTGTACAAAACCTACCTGAGTCACTCACACACTTTGATATATAAAAACAAGAGAAAAAAACTTCCGCTGCACATTTTTCTTTAAAAAAATATTATTATTATCCATCATCGGTGTGCAGAAAAATGGGAAAAGACCGGGGGGAGGATTGGTGCATAAAAGAAAACAGTAAGCCGTCGGTTCTGCATGAAATCCCGTAGATGATTGTACTATAGTGAAGGTAAAATCACTCTTGAACATATAATATATCCAGTTAAGAAGTTGGTGTGAAACTGTCGTGAGTTGTTTCTCATAAATACTTACATGAAAAGTCAACCTGCTAATTTCACAAAATACTCAGGAGAGACCAGGAAAAAAATATAGTAAAAGTATAATGTAGTAAAATTTAAACCGAGATGGCGAAAGATGGGCAAGTTGTTTGGGAAATTGACCTTGACGCCGATACGATCTGAGCTGATGATGACTTCACGGAGCGCATGGATTGATGAAACAGGCAAATAAACTTCATTGGGTTGGGAACACGACAGGCTTTTCTTCGGTCCTTGGGGTTGTTGGAAAACAGTAAGGGTTTCTTCCATTTAACCTGATTGGCATATTTCTTGTGTGTCTGTTCTCTATATGTATTTCTGTGTTGGTTCACCAAAATCAAGAATTCATATTCTATATATGGCTCAATACATTTCTATGCAAGAGTACCAGTTTGAGAAAAGATTTATGAGAAAATGAGAGAGCATTTAACCTAATTGCAATAATTTAGTTACACAGAACAGAAATGATATATGATGTCAATTAGGATAAGTATGAGTTGTAGGCCAAATTAATTTTGCCATGAAAATCTTGCAAGAATCATCTCTCCCCAGGTTCAACTTTCAATTAATCAAATGAAGTATGAAATCCTAATCATACAATGTAAAAGTAATCTGTTTCTACTTTCAAAAATGATTCATTATATTGTCTTTCTACTTTTAAAAGAAGATACTACTGCTGTGCTATATGAAACTGCAAATTTTAATAATAACCAGAGTAAATATAGTAAAATATATGTTTCAAGTTTCAATTTTGATGAGTACAAGATTTATATACGTGAAGATAAAACGAGACTTTTTTGATTTATTAACTTTACACGTGAATGTTTGTAAATTTTGATACGTGGCTGGCCAACTAGCGTGATTTCATTTTTATTTATTTTTTAGACTGTTTAGATCCCCTTCATAGGATATTGCTTGCTGCCCTTGGAACTGATTCCAGTGGGACCTATTTCAATTAAATTAATAACTCCTCTCTTTCTAACAACTTCAACATTATTTCCACACGATCCGACCAGGTCATGCATGCTGGCGTAGTCTCGCGTAATTTGGTATGTTCACTAGAACTTTGGTAATAATTCTATATTAAAGTGAATGTTGTTGTGTGTATACTACGTGTATGGGAGAGCTGAATGTACAATGTTTTTCGTGTACGTTCCCACCCATATACTATGTATGCCCATATAGATAGAAGAGATAGAACTAACCCAAAAGTAACTATACGTCTATTACAATGATTGTGTGTATTACGTAAATCTAAGAGTTCGTTCTTGATATATGTTTTATGTTCAATATTATTTTTATCGACATGTGTGCATCGATGTCAGAGCTGCTTGCCAAAATAATACCATGCGTTTCAGTTACCTCATCATACTGATCTTATTTATATAGAATGTACATACTATACCGCAGTGCTGCTGCTGCTGCTCCTGCTCCTGCTGCATGTGAGTGAGATGAAATTCAACCTTCTTTTATTGCCAGTTACAAATAATTTTGATTTATGGAGATTTACGGTTACGACTGCCTCCTCTCTCCTCCGCCCGCTCGTTTAAAAAGCTCTGATTCTCTGCTTCACAGAGAGGGATTTGACAAAAAGTAAACTTTTCGAATTATGTGTCCAGTAATGATAATAATTAAAAACGCACGTGACATTCAATACTTTCCGAATCACTAGGAAAGTTTACTTTCCCCGAGACCTCCAAAAAAGCACATATTGCTGCTGAGACAAGACGAATGATGACTATGAATGAAAATGAAAGAAACGGGTTGCTTCCTAATAATAATAATAATAATAATAATAGGATAGCGCGCAAAAGGCTGCTTGAGAACATTACTACTCCCAACAGTTTTCAAATTATTATTATTATAAAATCCTTTCCACGGATGAAATGGATGGACGACTGTGTCCATAAGTTATATTTTAGCTTTAGCAGCCACTGTCCGTGTGTGGGTGGAGGTGAAACGGTATGATGAAGACAGCTTCGTTTACTTACATTGCATGTGCTCCACGCGTGCTTTCAGACATCATAAAATATTCCCTCCGCTGCTGCAAACTCTGCCTTGTTGCCTTGCTAGAAGTGTTTTTCACTCGAGGTGCTTTCTCTATGTTTATGATGTACAGGATTAATAAAATAGTGTTCGGTTTTAGCCACATTGCGCTGGTTTGAGTCATACAAAAGTCTAATGCATATCCACTTATATACTGCCGTCATAGTCTCCGGGAATTTTCTTCCTTTTTTGTTTTTTGCAAACGAGTAAATCAAAATTATCTTGTGTAGGAGTTTATACGAAATGGTGTACTTTACGGACACTGAGCTCGAGCAGATCATCTCACTGTTATATAGAACACACACAGATCCATATCAAAAGTAGTGTTCTATATATTTACGAATATGAAGTTTTCATTATATCCCGTCTTAAGGGCGCTGTCGGTATGGGATAAAACTTCGGAATGGATATTCTTCTTCATATTTTTTTTCTCTACGAAAAAAAGTTACTATCTTTCCTAAACCATTGTCTGAATCAGTCTACTTCCTCTTGACCCGAAACTTCGATTCTTCAGCTAAAAGCCTTTATACTCTCTGATTCATCTCCACTCCACTCCCCCACTCATCCTCACTTACTGCATCATAATATTTCCCATTTTTGTATTTTTGAGAGCGAAAACTTTTCCCCTGCTTGCTCCGCAAAAGTTGTTTCTTTACGGAATTGAGAATACCCTTTTTTGCTCTTAGAATACCCTTTTTTCTCCTGATAGTTTCATGCTTGCCGGTCTTGCTTATATGGGATGGGTTGGGATGGCAGTTTTTATGCATATCCTTGATAGGGACTACTGAGTTTCTGGTAAAAGTGTGGGGGCGAACCCGCCCTTTCCATTTCCAGGAACTCCAAAAATACCAAGTTTCCAATCTGCGTAAACCATCTGATAGAGTAGGGAAATTAATTGCCACTTGAGCAAAACTTTTGTATCGTTTCTTTAATTTGTGCTCTACATTTAGGATCAAGGGTAACAATAAAAATCATCAAATAAGTGGATGCTACTTGG
>JAANSN010001557.1:0-32270 GCA_036850665.1 Dicranocentrus wangi
GGCATGCAGTGTTTACTAAAATGAGATACGATTTGAGTCACATTCATACAACAGCAGCTACCAGCTCCTGGCACACACACCTTCGCCAGTCGTATACCATCTCAGTCAATGAGTGGCAGAGGTGGAGTGAGAATGTCTCTGAAAATATCCGATGAGCTGAGAGCTCATGAGCTCCGATCGAGCCGCCTGGGTGTACTGCTGTGCAGTGATATGGATGAAATGTGTAATGTGCAGGATGCTTGTTATCACTGAGCTTGAGCGATGACGATCTTATTTTTCCCCTGGTCTTCCCTTCTTGCCAAGTCAACCTTAATGAGTTTGTTTTAGCTGCCATACAAGACGTACATCCGACAAGGTGGATATGTCATTACCGTTTTTCATTTTGAGCCACGGATCGAGCATCCATCCATCCATCCATTCCCGCACGTATTTAACTGCATATATGTGCAGCTCCCATTTGCATTTTTGTTTTTTAGAAATTTTTATAAAAATCGAGGAACCCTCTGGCAGTGGGGATCTCGGTCAAAAAATGCCCATTGTCCATTTTTATTAACGGGAGCACACAAAGCTCAGAGTGGGGTGCAAAACAAAGGTGCATCTGCAGTCGAGGATGTTTTATATATGTTGAGATTTTTTCGGGTAGGGCACCACTACCGGCATGCATGCCGGTGTTCACTTTCGATGAATGGAGCCGAGTGTCGTGTGTAATTCAATTTTTTCGAAAAAATGCAAACCTTTCAAAAAAGAGTTTGACGTTATGCAAGCTGCACTCGGTCCGTGGTCATGTGGAGATCACAATTCAAATGGCCACTATATATTTTATCACCCTTCCAACACACGTACCATCATCATAGCCGCTCAAAAGGGGTATTTAATAATCCTCCATCCGAATAAACTGTGAGTGCATTGAATAACACAACTTTTGGCAAGTTGAAAGCAATTTTTTTTTTCAGAAAAAAAGTATTTTTTTGAAATGCATCAGCAGATGTTTAGACCTTGAAAATTTTTATAAACTAGTTCCAAATCCCTTCGGCTTGGCTGACAGGGATGAAAAATGAAATACGTGCTTTTCAGGGTTAACGACTCCACAAATCTTGATATTTCACCTGGTGATATACATTTTCTATGAAAAATACACTTTTATCACATTTACCTATCATACTAATTATTAGTGGAGTTGTGTTTTTTTCCACCACTTTATCTCATCTTTTTCGGTTTAGCTAGCATGTATACAGGCGGAGATCGAGCAACACCACGCCGCCGCGCTTTGGGAATGATTTTGGATAATGAGCTGTGTACATAATTTCAGTAATGAGGAGAACTCCTCCACTGTCAGATGCTTTTCCGTGAAAATTAACGATATTATTATTATTATTAAGCTTTTGTAAAAATAAAACGAAAAGTAGTACAAAAAATGACGCCGAATGTTCAAAAAATTGGTTCCTGGCACATCAAGTGACGCACAGATTGGTGTTAGGCGTTACGGTCACCTTTGTGAAAATCTGATCAAGAAGAGCATACGTACGGTACGTAATTAATTTTTTATTCCAAGGGCTTCTGGTGATCAGTGATCAGTCCACCCAGTAACGGTACATTTCATCAGCTAATTCCTCGCTATGACTGTGCATTCCAATTCATCGGGTGCGTAGCTGGAGTCCTCATTCGATGACACTATACTTGTACGCTTGTACCCCTATCAGGATGACTGTATGACAAATGGCCAGCGAGTTGAGCCAGCGACTTGGAGGAATAATACAGAGGAGATAAACACATTGTGCAAGTCATCATTGATAAATTACCATGCTTGGCCGTACAATGCCGTGTTTTCTCCCTTTTTTGCGGCATGACACTTATTATTAAGAATTCCATTGTTTCGGAACCGCTCAAGATTGTGCTTGTCTAGCTTCAAATTACAGATTGAATACCTGGATTTCTTTTTTGCCTGGTAATTAAGAACACATTTATAATTACTGTCCAGTCCCAGATGGAGTTTTTTCGGCAGTTTTGAAATTAAGAAAATAATTAAGAAGTTTTCCACAAAGAAAACACAGGCCCGCTTGTTGAGTGTCTCCAGACACGCATTTTTTTCCTCCAGAAAAGAAATTAAATGAAAAAAGGTGGAAAAAATGGAGTATGCAGATGTGGGATTAAACTGTAATCTTCTCTCGAGTCGAGAGCTGGCTCTCTCAGCATGAACGAGAGAGAGAGACGCACGCAGGAATGGACATATATAATATTTATCTATGGGCTTCTCCAATCTGCTGCCATTTGTCTTGCGATAATTTTTTTGCACTAGAATAATTAATACCTGTTCTAATTGCAGAGGTCAGAACTCTTGACGGATCTCAAGGCGAAGTAACAACAACGCTTCAAAGATTTGGGCATTTCAATTTTTTCTCCGTTTAGGTAACCTTCAACTACGCATGATGAATGAAGATACGGACAGATACAGATGCATGATGAAAATGTGTCAGCAAGACTTTCTTACCTGAAAAAATAAAAAAAATACAAAAAATCAACATCCATGATTAGAATCTCATGCATAGCTAAAATGTAAAGTATACTTTCCACTTAAGCCAACTCTCTTTTTTTGCAATAAAAGTCAATATTTAGTATGCACTGGGCATTAGCGAGTGAGTCTTTTAAATAATGTATCTATTCAAATCCTACTCATTTTTTGTCTTTTCCTCAGCCCGCAAAAGGCACAACAAAGTTATAAAGTGCATAGGCGAGCTTGTCTCGCCGAAATAATGGTGCATCCATAAAACTGTGGAATTTCGAATGACAAGAGAGCAGAGTAAAACAAGCCAGTCCACTTGTCAAGGAAGGTGTCAACACCAATCCAACTCTTTCCATTATCTACAAACTACAATCATAATTTTCCTTTTCGTGAGCAAGGCATTGAAAAAAGCTGTAGGCGCGACGCAATGGGACGGAGGAGAGGAGAGGACAGAGTCAAACAATGCAAGTCATAATCTCTGATTCTTCGTGATTGACAAATGATTGATGATTTGACCTTACTCCGCTTTCCTCAGCGGTAGGGAAACAGAATAAATTTAGATTGAGAGAAAAGACAATGGGTGCACCCGGTTCTACTCGATGCAAAATCATCATCATCACGAAAAGTGGCCATTACCATATTTTTTGTTTTAGTAGATAAAGTACATAAAACTACGCAATTAAATGTATCGATGTCATTAGCGTTCTGAGGTAAAGCAGTAGTGTGGTGATGGTGGTGCCATCCTAGGCGAGTTTTAGGTAGCCCAATTGTCACCCTCATCAATGTCAAATGTTACGCCAAATCAGGATGTAAGCTGTCATGTTCACGCTCAACTTGCATTTTTTCGATAAATACATGCGATTTTTTTACTTGTCAAAATGCCTTTCTGAGAGAATAATATCTCCGCTCAGGTCACCGCATCAAATTATGCGTGCACTTAAGTGTACTTGAGAGATAAGTGAAAAATATGCCGTCTTTGAAAAAGACGAATACCCTATACCCCTTTCCTCCAGAGAACTTGGGAACGCGAACGGAGAGGAGAGACATATTACGTGGCGTAGTAATATTATGATCACGTACACAATCCGTTACCTCCAGCTTCAAAAGGGTTGAAGAAAGATGATATTGAATACGTATGCAAATGAGACGACGGCCCAACAAGGAAGTGGAATACAAAAACGGAGATAAATGATTGTGGATATAATACAACCTGCCAAAAAAAGTGTACACATTATCCATACGTACTAGGAAGGAAACATATATCGCGTCCAAGTTATTAGCTTGAATGAAAGGAGAAAGAATGAGCAAAAAAATCCGTTACTTCATGAATCTTTGCGTAGCCCTATCGTCTTCCTGGTTTTGAGGGGGACTTAAAATCTTTATAAATATGCATGAGATTTTGGTAGTAGTGTACATAAAGACCAACTCAAACAAAAGTACACATTGTGGGGTAGTGGTGAAAATAGTAATGTAATACGGTCACATAATGAGTAATCACATTTTACGAAAAATATTATTATGTAGCTAGAGAGCCAGAGCTACAGCTTCGCTGTTGGTAATAAAGTATAAAAAAAATTATTCTCACACGGTTATTTCCTATCATGAACATATACGACAGATGAGCCAGGACTCAAAATCAGATAATGTAGTCTGAGCACATTTAAATTTTATAAGGAAGAGCGAGCGAAGGTCATTCATTCCCTTGGTTGGTATATATGTAACTTACAATGCAACAACGCAACGCAACCGTTTTTTTCCACTCATAAAATCTAGGCTGGAGCAGCAGCTTACCGGAAAACTACACTTTGGCTGTGTGGAACACACAGGGGAAGCTTTGATGAGCGAGAGAGAATGAAAGAAAAAATCCAAAAATATAAAAATCATGGAGCTCATTTGCATATTACGAGCACCCGTCCAAATTCAACGCTATAGGTTTATATACGACCCCATCCTGCATATTGCATATGAACGACTTTTTGTAAAACAGTGCGTACATTTTGGAGTTATATACCTATGTTGTATTGATATTATGGAGCGGTGAGGTTGTTCGGATTTAGAACAACACGCTCACAACACACTATTTTCATATCAGATATGAAAAAGTTGTGTTTTGTGTTGTTGCTCCTTAGCGTTGTCGCCCACTTGAAACAGTTGGAGGGACGACGCAGTTTATTTCCCCCAGCAGAAAGTCTCCGTATGTATTGCCCGACACAGCGGAAATTGTACCAAAAAATTATTTAGCGACAATTATTGCCATAAAACGGTTGCTCCAACTGACTTGGAAAATCTTTTTTGAAAAAAATGCCCACTTCATGAATTTTAATGACAATTGAGTAACATGTATATCCTGTACCCGGTAGTATAGTGGGCCTACATTCACAGTTGCAGATGCCGGATCTCATGACATGTTTCGAAAGGAAAAAAATCATAATATCCAACAGAGTATGAATGTTACCGCTCAATTATTACATTCATACGGCATGTTTTTCCACAGGTTAGCCATATACAAAAGGGAAAAGTGAAAAAAATGTTCCCCTTAATGACTTATTAAAAGTAACTTAATTACTTTTTTGAAAAAATTTTTTGGGGAAAATTTTTTCAAAAGATTGAAAATTTTTTTGTTCGGTTTCTCCGTAATTATAATGTGAACTGCATGCAAAGGGATTTTTTTCACAGAGTTAATGAACATAAGGGGTTTCCTCAACGTTTTAGCCCAATTGCTAATGCTTTCTTTCGATTCACACCTATAAACTTCCGACACGCAAGCGTCATTTTCATTACGCAGATGAAAAAATGCGGAACATTTTTTTCAACTCTTGGGGATGTGGTGGTGGTTATAGTGTGCACAGGGTTGCGTTGCGTTGTGTGAAAAAAGGCAACAGACAATTTTCAGCTAGAAATTTTTTTCCTCTCGTCTCTTTTCTCCCAGAGAATTAAGAAATTCTGCAGAATGTGGTAAACGGTAATTAAAAAGGGATTTTTTTCTTCAGCAAACACACAATATGGGGCTCTTTGTGCTGCATGGGACTCTCGAGTCATCTGAGGTGAGGTACGTATACGCATGCATGATTTAGAACAGATGAACACACCGCACAATTATCTTTCTTGCTTGTCTTGTTATTGACAGAACCTGATGAAGATGACCAGTCTTTTGGTGGGCAGTAACAACAACAACAAATAAAGCTAGCTACTGGAGCTCTAAAAACTTATTGATCCTCCAGTTCTCTCTGATCATCATGATGACCACTTAGATTTTCGTCAGAAAGCATTTTTCTGCTGCAGGTCACACTGAACCTACGTCTGTTTGCTCTCATGTCGAAAACTGCATCAGTTTTATCAGTTGCTCTCTTCGTGCATGCAAGGCAAGCCCAGATGTGATAAGGAGAATACGGGATACCTATCTGGTGGCCGGGAGTGATCATGGCTATAGGGACTCAATGAAGACGCAGAGCGTGCCTGCTTCTCATAATATGAAATTAACTACGCAAATAATCTTTTAGTGGAGTCAAGATGAAAGGAGCTAATTATTAAATCTGCAAATCTGCCTTGGTAATTCGGAATTTGAATGGAGAAAAAGTAGCCGACCTATCATCTGATTCACAAATTTAGATGAGTTCTCCCGTCAACAGAGCAAAAAGCATCGTGGGCGACCGGTCGACCTACCTGTCAGGAATTATAGGGGTGCAGCTCTCGAGAAAAATGAAATTAGGGGAAAAAGGTTACGGTTATATACTCCTCAGCAAAACCATCCCATTTGCTTGGGATCATCATGATCATCATCATCAAGGGAGGAAGTACGAAGGGAAAAAAATCTAGGATTTTTTCAAACATTCAACCACATTTTTTTACCTTGTAGAAAATGTTCTCTTAAACGAGCTACTGTTTAATTAAGGGATTAAGGCAATTGGGATAATTGATATTGACTCTGAGCAGATCGAGTCACGACTTGAATGACTTTTTCTACAGGCAGCTGGGATGGAAATACAAATATATGAGCCCATAATTGATCGAGATGTAACAAGAATTTTTTTCTTTCTTTCGAAGAATGCCCGCATATGGTTCACCAAGCATATGGGAGCACAATTATTGTTTTTCTTAAAACAATGACATCTAAAACTAACCCAAATGTGCCCTGCTCATCATCATCATGGATTATACTACTACACTTTGTTTCCCATGCTTTGTTCTTCTTCCCAAGAAGTTGGAGGGATGAAATGTTACAAAATATATAAGCACAAGTGGGGCTTGTGTTCACTTGGGAAAAAATCCCCAAGTAAATATTATTGAATTGTTATAATTACCGAGTACAAGGGATATTTGCATAAATGCTTCAAGACCCCACAAATACACTATGCTATTTACAAAGGGATCCTTAGAAGATGGGCGTTTTGTCAGGATTTACAATGCAAATTTGAACATGGACGCACACGATAAATGGGCAGAGAGTTCGTGTGAGTTCGCGAAAAAATGTGATTTTTGGGGCATATGTCTTGAACGAGGTTGGTGATAAACAAGGCAATTAAAAATCTTAAATAGTTTGATACCTAAGTCCCAAAATCATTTTCCTTTCAACTTAAACTCATTTCATTTTATTGGGTAAAACAAAGTAGAAGGCTAAGGCTAAATTGCAGTCTGGTTTGTTCTCCAAGACAAACTGAAGCTGAGCTGCTCATTCACCCTCATCACAACCACCACCATCAGCACCACCGACTTTTGAGTGGTGAGTGGCAAAGTGGTACGAAGATGCCCTCTCTACAAACCAGTTTCAACCCTCTATTTTCACCCCTTGCTCACCCTGCTGAGTGCGCTCCGCGGGGTTGCAGCACTCTCACCGCCATGCACCACCACCGCTTGCATGTTGCACTTGATGCTTTGAACCTGTGCGTTTCATGAAACTCATAACTTCAATTTTCATCCCTGTCACCCCACCACCGTTGACAAAATGCTTATTCTTTTCACTTTCAAACTCTATTCTTGACTTCAAACTGAAAATGACGACTTTATTATTATTACACAACTTTCCATTCAAACGCCAAACTTTTAATCTCTCAGAAAGGTCAACAACAATCAAAACCTCATTGCCCGCAAGTAGTCAACAATGCTAGAAACGCAATTATTAGCCCCAGTTTTCCAATCCCATTTTTATCCATCTCCTAATCACCAGCCAAACTATTTTCTGTCATTTCCTGAACGAAATTGCAGGAAATCTGAACAAACAATGGAGCTAATTTCCAACTCAATTTCCATTTCCATCATCACACGGTTTGTGTGGTCCTCAAAATCCTAGTAAAAGAAATTACTGTTAATTTACCTGTAGCCACTATTATTCTCCTCCTCCTCGCAGCAAAAAATAACCACGCTACAAAATATTTTGGGCATGGGAAAAGTGAAAAAGTGGTTATTATTATTATGTGCAAGTGTGTCCATATAATGGCAGAGAGCCTCGCAAACGTTGTGCAAGTGACATCAACAAACGCGCCACATAATGACAAAATTGAGATACGAGGGACAGGCAGAGAGAGTGCTCATTGCCTCCGTAGCCGTATTACTCCTACATACATACCGCGTGTGTGTGTGGCAAGAGCGGATGGCAACTTTTAATGATGGCTCCATCACAATACAATAGTTATTATAATGGTTATTTGGCTGTCACAGTCACCTTCACTAAAAACTCCTCCATCATCTGACTGAATTATTCACAGGTATTAAAATACATTTTCTCATAATGAATGAAGGCAGAGGGAACGCAACGTCGTCGTGGCGTGCATCGTGCAATGGTGGTAAATGAACGCTCTAAGGACAGTGGGGAGGAAAAAATGGGGCTGTATAGCCTATTTTCTCATCATGCTCAAATCCTCAATAGAAAAAAAACCACACACATTGTGTTTATGGGACTATACATACAGTCTACGAATAAGAGGAAACTTTGTGGCAGAGGGGGATTGCGTGTGCATCGAAATTTTTTTTGGGTCCACCCATTTACAAAAGTGATGAAGAAATTTATTTATTTTGAGGTTTTCATTTGGGCTTTCGTTCAACCGAGGGCCACACAGCTCGATTAAGCTGCGTGTGACTTGAGGACTGATTCCTCTTCTGTATTTTGGGGAGCAAGGTAGAAAATGAGATTGCGGAACTGCACGGCCGGCTAATAGGCATAATGATAATAATAGCTCGGACGACAGAATGAAATAAAGCCCAAGAGAGTATTATTGGGATTTGAGAAGTATTGGGCGGGTGGTTTCCCTATTGTGGGGCATGGTCCTGGGGCCTATCGAAATACCAATGTGTACATAACTTGCATACCACTGCAGTCCACACAGTGGAGACACGAGAGACCAAGGGAATGCGAGTGGGAAAAGTGGGCTCAATGTCAAAAGATAAATGCAGTTGGATACATATAAACACACAGAGAATAGCTAGGAGAGGACGGAGGGTGGAGGCAGCCTGTTGGACCTTGCTAGGTTTGTTGCTCCACTTTTCCCTGTGTCCCATAAATGAATGAATGAATCCAAGTGAGATGAGCCCTGGATTTGTGTACAGTACGAATAATCGTGTAAAAAAGGTAATTTGTTGGATATACATAATATGCAACCAGTAGGACGAGGAAATTGGATTCAAATTTGAAACTGCAAATGAGGAAAAATGTGATATTAGCAGCTTTAGCAATTTACTAAATTGATTTTTAGCTGTTTGCAGTTTAGCGGGATAATTGCAAGGTAATCATGGAAAATGTTGTTGTGTACCTAAAAAAGGAGCTATCAAAATGTAGTCTAAGCCCCACGGGTAGCTTTCCACATGTAGGACACCACTATATATGTGAGCGGCGTAACCAGAAGAGAGGAAAGTTTTTACGGAAACGTACGTACTACAACTTCCTTTCAGTTGTTATTACAGTCGTTGCTCCTCTGGTCTTGGTTTCCCAGAGTGGTTTTCGCGGCTTCCCAATGCCATCTGAATGAGCGGAGGGTAGGAAGAAAAGTGAAAATAACTTTCCTATGAGTTGGCATTGTCAAGAAAACCGAACCCGGGTTGTCCTTCCCTTCCCAATTTCCCTCATCCCATGTTTCCTCCGCCATTTACAATGTGTGCAGTAAAAAGGGTCATTTTGAGGAATGGCCCGAGGCTGAGTGATGACTACTGGAAAAACATTATTTTTTCCCCATATTTTGAGTCATTTTCAGGAAACTACATCAAGTAGCTAATGAATGGTTGCGAAGAAATAGGAGCACTTGTGATGTATGAAACACACTCTTTTTCACAAGGATATATTTTACAATTTTTTTATTCCCTTTTTTTATAGCAGCTGATAGGAAGGCATGCTGAGACCAAACACAGGACATGACTCCATGCACCAAGTCACCAGCATTGGAACATGTAATGCTCACACAGCAGCGCTTTCTTACTCTGGCAGGCAAAGCACCGCCTTTTTCCTGCGTAAAAAAATAGTGTGGATAACTTCCTATACTACAATTCGCCCCCAACTCACACTTTTGTGCTCTACTCCATGACGAAAGAAACATCCTATCCGAGAGCAAACAGTGGTGAGTGAGAAGGAAAAAAACTCCATTTTCCCCCTGTCCTGCCTGATACCCGTGATACTGTCATTAGGCCTTGTGCACAGTATGAGAGTTGGTATGTCATGAATGACTGGCCAAGCTTGAATTTTTTTCTTCTTTTTAAAAAAAAACTACAATCTCCATAAAAGGATATATGATTCATTGTAATATAGTAGGTACGTTTGTAAAGCTAGAGAATGTGTTGGTTTTTTTCTAATTTACTCTATCAATCCTATCTATCTCAATTGACCAACTCTTTCAGAATTTCCGACGTTATCTTCCATAAGGTAATTCATTCATCAAATAATATATACACCAAGCAACTCCATACTCGTCGATCCATTTTTCTTCACTCTGGCTGGAAGAATGTAATGTAACTGAAGCCGTAACAGTTGGGGAAGGCTTGAAAATCGTAAAACCACAACAACAACGAGCGAACCTTATTAGCAGTGCACAAATAACGATGTGTTTTTTTCTTCTCAAGTATCATCAGCTCCTCCTCTTCTCATCGTGGGTGCCCTCGCTCTTTTATAGCTTTCAATTTTCCTCGTACTTCCCATTCAAAGTCATCGGTTGCAGGGCTCTTAAATGGCTTAAGAGTCCAATTAGTTAGCATTATACGGGGTGGATATGAGTAATTAAAATTTTAATAAATTTCTTGACAACCCCACCCATCACCCATCCTCTTGCTAGCTCCACCACTCTGGCCCACGTCAAGTTTTTTAACGTAATCCTTATAAATTCGATGAAAAGGAAAGTGTTCCGACATACGACGGTACAAGGGGAAAGCGGAAAAGGAAGGAAGGTTTTTCCTACATTTTCTTCTTTTTATTAATATTTTACCTAATATTGTGTACATTCTTTTCCGAGAGAGAGATGAGAGAAGCATTATGGTGGAGCCGTATCTCCGAACATGAGATGATGAGAGGCATGATAGAAAGTACGAAATGTGAAGGATCATCTTAATTTTAGTTTTCCATGAAGTTTTCCCCTCTCCAGGGCTTTTTCCCTTTCCTGTATCCAGTAGTAGTAGCTGTAACTACACCGAGTAGAAATGCTACTCCACCAGCTTATATGCAATTTACGGCAAAAATATGGTAAAAAGTGGGAAGGTAGCGGAGATGTAATGCCAAGGGTTTTGAAAAAGGAGGATGCGAGAAAGTGAAGCCCAATTTATTTCCATGTCACAAGCATAATATGATGATGATGATGATGATGGTACAAGAGGCTCCCGTCTACGTTCATCCTTCACTTGTTTCGATTTTCAGTGACATGGAGCCCCGTCCTAGTAGTAGCCAGTCAGTTTCAAGGGGAAAAATTCCATCTTCGTGGAATGTACAGCCTTGATGCAGTAAAAAAGCTTGTATGCAAACTACGAGGAAATCTAGAGCTATTTTAGCGCTTTAAGTCACGATGTTTCGCTGTAAAACACTAGAAAAAATCAGCTGGAGTGCTTGTAAATTGCCTCCACTTTTAATTAAAAAGCTGCTAATTTTTATTTGAGAAAGGGATGGAGGTCACTCTCACGATATTCCCAGACCTAATATAATATTTGCTCATTATCCTATTGCAGGTGTTAGCGAAATTACGTTTTTCCATCATCAATCGACCCATTTAACCTTTTAAATGAGATAAACAATAGAGTCGTGAGTAGTGCTCCACGGGAGTTGAAACCTTAGGAAAAACAAATTTTAATGCTATCGCAAAATTCCTAAATTTACAAACATTATTACCTTGTTTACTACCAACAAGATGATGGATGAGTAGAGGGGAAACAAAGTTTAAAACTCAAAAATGTTTATAAATCAGTAAGTTGTTGGAAGTGGGAATGTTTTCTCGTGAAAAAAGGCCAAAAAATTCCTGCCACATATTTGACAGCGTCATCCATTATGCACCTGTTCCTCCAGCCAGCCTCCGCTTTTATTGCGCATGAATAGTTTTGCTTTCTGCAATGCTCATAGTCCCATTCCCATTGCATGATTTCCATAACCGGTGAACTTGGTCAGGAGCAGAATTTGAGAGATTTCTCGTTTGCGATAAATTTGCCAAAAGAAATTTGATTTCAGCAGGGAACACAAAAACTCTCCAGGTTAACTAGATTACACCACAGAGGGGAAAAAATTTAAGCTTGTGCATTTATGCAAATCAGCCGAGAGGGATTCAGGAGTGGAACAACCGAACAACGAGTGGAAAAATATAATTTTCGCAAAGATTGGCTGGCTACCGTGAGCAAAATCTCCAGTTGCGATTGTATACCCCATTTCTTCGCAATTTTTTTAAAAAGTAAATGGGCTCACTAAAGTAAGTAATTTTAATGCATCTGTATGCATACCCCGGTGGGCATTTCAATTTCAATCTCTCGAGTCTCGACTCGCCAGCTAATCAAGGGAAAAGTCAAGACAAGTTTATACACACTCGAAAAATATCCATGTTACACTGAACTAGGTTGCGACCAATCCAACTGATTTACTCAGATTGATTATTATTAAACTTGGTTTGCATGGATTAGTCCTCCGTCCGACTCTCTGTTGCGTTTGTGCAGATTATTCCCTCAAACTCCCGGCAGTGCTGTTGAGCGATTCGCAAAAAGATGAGCAAAGACCTTGAAATGATTAGCGAAAAAAGACCAGTTTCTTTTGGCCACAGGGTTTTCAAGCATATTTTGACTGCATAGGTGAATAAGTGTCTGCTAGCAGATATAATCTTTCGTTTTTTCTCGTCATTCCAATGCACCTATCATTTTTCAACACAAAATCCCTTTTACTGCAAACACATTTTTTTTCTCTCTCGCTCCCAAAATTCATTTGCCTGAGACAACTCTCCTCAATCAGTTGGAAGTGAACGGGAAACATGACGGCGAGTTTGTCATATGTTATCGAACATTTTTTGGGCATAAAAACGGCAATAAACTGTTCAACATTTTGAGTGGCTTAGGCTCCCTTCTAACGAGCATATTATACAGGAGCAAAGGGGATTTTTATTTATGTGCTTACAAAGTTTTTTTCTCTCTCGACAAACACAAAACCTTGTAGCATACTTCAATCGAAAGTAAAAAGGCAAAACTGGAAGTTTGTGATTTTGATGTTCTGATCATCTTCGCAGTTCAAGTGAATCATGAACATTGTATATGTATATATTTCGCTATATATTGTTTGCCCAGGTTTGCCACAACAATGCACCTTAATAAGTGGTTATAACATGCAACAACGTGTTACTGCATAAAACTCAAAAAACTAGATACATTACGTCGAACTACATAACAGCAGAGAGGAAAAAACTGGTTCCTAGCCAAAAAGTCAATGATGCATGATGTAGTTTACATAAATGCAACTGACACATCCTCGCTTAATCAACTGTGCACTTTGCCTTGCGTGAAAAAATCTCTGCACTGAGATTTTTGTATTCTTTGCGAGTTGAGTTGGAAAGAGAGGCAGAGAGACGGAGAGAGAGAGACAGAGAGAGGGTTGCAGAGGGAAAAATAGTTTTTATCAGGATCAAAACTAGACTGGGACTAGGACAGCTGCAAATAATCATCGAATCATCACCATGATATTGCAAAACCAGATTTTCTACAAACGATCATCATCGTTTCCTCGCTGGACGAGAGATTAAAAGGGTGAGTGTAGGTTGATCTGGACAAGATTTGACCTGGGAAAAAATAAGCCGGTGGCTTCACAGAAAAAAGCTTTATTCTAAAAAAATAATGTTTATCATGCTCTCAAATGGAAAAGGTTAGTCTTTATATATACGCTGTGACAATGGGACTGACTGAGGCTGCGACGACAGTGTGTGGAAATAATGGAGAATCTTTATGGGCGAGATACAGCGAATTTTTTCCCCTGGGACAATCTCACACGTTATTAGCATGTATCGCGAAACTGTCAAAAATGTGACATGTGACAAGTTCAAGATCATGCTTTGGTTCCTTAATCAGAACCTAATTTGGATGGCCATTCGCGTCTACATGAATTCTGCTAATCCAAAACCAGTAGAAAGGCAGCCAGAGCCACGCTAGAATAAAAAAAAGTGCATTAACAGGCGTATCTAAAAAGTGAAATTGAATTGTCGTGTACTTTTTCATTTTACGAGGTCCTAATGTAGAAAAACCACCTGAATACATTTAAATGCTTAATCTTTTGTCTTTGCGTAATTTTTAGATTTTTGCGAGCAAGCCCATGATATGGCTATAAGGTTTGACTTTGCTCTAACTAAAGTGAAGCAACAGCAAGGCGCTCCGTGACAAGTACACCCCAAAAAATAAGCTTCCCATCTTCACGAAACATTTAAGAGTGCTCTCGATAAATATAAGGTTTTTCTACACTGTTTTTGTTGTCACTCGTACATTTCTAATAATCCGGTTGCCGGCCTGCACGCAACCAGCACCGAGCACAATACATGGGGAAAAAATTGCATGTCCACATTCGGACAGAATAATCCGACGACGAACGAAATAGTCGGCCTAAATCCTACGCTCTCTCTCTCTCTCTCTTATTCAATAAAATATTATTATGGCATATTGCTGTATTATTATTGCTGCCTTTGGTAGTCGAAAATTTTCTGGACTACTACTGGACCCACACACACCATGGAACATGGTCTGGACAAAAAAAGTAGTCGTTCGTTGTTAACCGAAATATTAAAGTCAAAAGTGGGGATGATGATGTGGTTTTATATGATGATCAGTTAGCATGTAGGAGTGTTTTACTGTGGGCTTCTAACTGTCATCTGTCAATCAGCATGTATTTTTATCAATTTTTCCCCTCATTTAATTGATCCCTGTTTTCCTCTGGTGGTAACTGATGGACGGTCGTGAATGAAGAATGATTCATTGTCGAGAGGAAAAATGTTATCCACTTCCAGTCTGTAATTATCCTTTATAGTATTTCATACATCAAGTCACGAAACAGAACACTGACAGGAGTGGAGAGCCAAAAACTAAAAAGTTTCCAAAAATGCAGCCTCCTTTGCATACATTAGGTGCGTGTATACCTAAGCCTAACTAAATATATACACATTTTAATTCGGACACGAAACAGTCTGGTGCGCAACCAACTTGGCACTACTGCCATCCCCTTCTATGGACAATATGACTGTTGGAAAAGAAAATGGGATATCACAGCTTTAATTATTAAAGGACCATTTTTGAAAAGTGACGCGGAGCTTTTCAGAGCACTCATTTTATTTTCCCTCACTTTCAATTGATATAAAAAATGAAAGGCCATGTAGCGTTTTTTTTGCGAGTTGTGCCACTTGTGTGCCCTCTCCTCTACTCGAAATGCATGTGTGCTCGCTATAGTTGCTACATAACCACAAAGAGACAGGCTTGATTCCCCATGTCATTCTTAATTTACACGAAGGAGCTTCATGTTTTTAGACTTTTTCATTTGGGAAAATAATCCTACAAACAAAAAACAGGAGCTGGTACGACAAGGGCCGACAAAATAGTCTTTTTTTCGATAGTCTCCACCAGTTATAGACAGAAAAGACTATGGACTGTTTTGTAGACTGTATGCCCTGACGACTGACAATATGCATGAGCGTTCATCTCATTAAATATTCTTTTACAGATATACAAGAAATTTTATGAGCATCGTGGTTCCGGAGAGGCTACACAGCAGTAGTGTTATGTTCCACTTCATTACTCCAACATCGTCTACAAAAACCTCGAAAAAAATACTTCCACGTTCTCCGCCACGTTCTATTATAGCATGGAGAGAAAATGCAAGAGAGAGAGAGAATTCTAAGCCTTTTAAACATTCTCTCTCTTCCATTTTCCTTGAAAACTCCCTTGGCTTTGTGTTGCCGATAATGTTCCATGTAGACAAATATCAGGGGTATGCATAAAAGTGTAGAATTTTTTTCCCCTTCCAAAGTTCCATCCTTCTCAAGAAAGTTGGTAGTAAAGTACAACGTATATATATGATATTCATGATGAGCATGCATCACTTTTTAGACTATAACAGAATATAAAAGACTTGAAGGAGAAAAAAAATGCTCGTGTGTTTACGGTAGCTTTTCATACAACACCCCTCCTCCTTCGCTCTCCCCCCAGCTCCGTCTTGGTCCAAGGGAATTTCTTTTTTGAAAGTTCTTTTCCAGAAAAGCCCTCTCTCCAGCTCTCTTTGAAATGCAGCATGCATTTCATTTCCAACGAGTTTTTTTTTGCTCTCAAGGTTTTCTTTGTATTTGAAATGAAATCAGTTGGCAGTTTTTTTGGGCGGACGGTACAAAAGAGGAAGTTAAAAAGAAGCATCTTTAAAATAAACATGCGTTTCCTCTCTTTCGGAAGAATTTTCATTTTGACAGAGCCCGACGTGTTTTACCAACTTTGTGGTTTTATCTCTTTCCTCTCAACTATTTCCTCTGGAAAATCTTAATGTTTAAATAAGGAAAACGGCAGGCAACGTCAGCCGTCGGGTCGGGGTTGTAATAAAAAAGGAAGAAAACGAAAAAGAAAATAGTTTGTTGTATGCAAAACCGGCAGGGTTTCATGCATGTTATAACTTTTTGCTTTTATCCCCATTTGAGTTTTTCCCTACGAAATAATATGTTTTTTGCAATAGACATTTGGCACCACCACCACCAACCACCGTCACGTATAAAAAATATATTATTATGACACCTAAAAACAATCACCAAATCGTCAGCTATCGTTCCTCAACTCAATCAACCTTGGACTGGATTAGTGGATATAATTTTGTTAAAAGGTTTTATTAGAAAATTTAATTTGATAATAATAGTCGGGCATCGGAGTGGCATCAATCCACCCATTTGTGACGATAGGCTGACATGTTTTCGACTGAGAAAATATCAAGAAATTTCTTCAATTCTTTTGTCTTTTTGGAAAACTCTAATCAAAAAGATAAATCATCTATGAGCGGGAGTGTCGTCGAAACAAGTTGTGTGTTACTTAAATATTATGGAGGATAGGAGGATATTATATAGGAAAAGAAAAAAGAGCGGTTAAAAAGCCCACTTTGCCTAGCCTCTCCTGTCAGCAACGGGTAAGCAGCCGAACCATTATGCAGTTGCGAAGGCATGTTGTTGAATATTAAAAGTGAGTACATGAAAAAGGCCTGGAAAAAGTAATCAGGGAGTAAGACTATATCCTTTTATTTATCTAAGCGTAATGAAAATACACGCCTCATCATTTATAATGAAAGTAAATGAGCCATAGCATTACTTCCTTCATTTTTAGCCTTTCCTTTTGTAGAAAGAGTGGAGAGAGAGAGAAAAAAACTATGCTCCAAGGTAGGAAGGAATTCTAGCCCTGTTGTTACTCAACCTTCAAAAATTGAGCAATTAAGACTATGCCTTTTCCTCAAATACCCAGACCTGCACTTTTGTATCACCTTTTTCCGTCAGAGCCGTAAAAAGAGCCTACGAGCCGACCAAACCCACCGAGACTGTACACACATATATTATTATTCTTCTTGTTTTTAGCACAACCGTAAAACCTACCTTTTTTGCAGAGCCCATAAAGATAGTGCTCACGCTCATGTCAGCTTTTGTCATGCAACAAAAGGGCGTTCCCTACACAATTTAGGCTCACGTTGGCTCAGTTTAAAAGGACCTTTTTTCCAAGGGACCCAATGAAACACCATTTTTTTCTTCTTGTGTTTTTGTTTGGTTTAAACCGCAAAGGTGTTCGGGGTAGTGGAGCTGGCTGGTTCATTTAAAACACGTGGAGAGCTGTCGGTCGGGGTGACTCCACATTAAAAAATATAATCACTTAGAGCCCTCCTTCAGAATTCCCGTCACTTTTATAACTCATAATAATGCAAGTAATCCCGTAAATTGGAAAAATGACTCTCATCACGCCCCCCATAAACGATGAGGAATGATAGGTGTCCCATCGTATTCCCCAACAAAAATTAACTTTTCTTCCTAAAATAAAAGGTGGAGGACTTGAAACAAGGTAAAAGTGAGGCTGGCGAGTATCCACCAAATGAGAATACATGAGCCGGAGCTCTCCTCCAGGTTGACATTCTACCTCGTATACATTCATAATAATCTTTTTTTCCAGGGTCCCCCAGGAATTGGTTGAAACGGCAGAGAGGTAAGGGCGAGAGCAAGACGAAGAAGAAGAGCAGAGCACACAAACTCCCATTTTCTTGGAGGAGCATACGGTTGAGTAGGCTAACGGGAAGGAGGAAAATCGTTGATGATAATAACGTGCAGAGAACCTTTTTCTTCTTTTTTAAGTCTGCTCAGCCCACCCAAAGTAATCATTTCCCAGGTAGTAGAGGAGTAGTACGAACGAACCGGGCAAAACGTGTGTGCGACGAGGAGGCTACCTATCTTTTAATAACCTGGAGACAAAGTACATGACGCTCTTTCTTTTTCGTATCATATAATCAAGATAAAACTGGAGAAAAAGTCACTTTTCCCATCTTGCCTCCAACTTTTCTTTTATATATAAGACACTTTTTGAGAACACGTTAGCTCCTCCACTCCCTCACACATCCACTCCCCAATGCATGTATGCACTTCGTAAACCTCTCCCTCCTCAACCGATATACATACACTTTAATACTCCTATGCCGGCAAATGGAGACGGGCATATAGCTTCCAAAAATTCATGACATAGCTTTCATTTCTTTAACAAGGGCGAAAAGGTAAGATAGCTGCATGTCCCTACGTAAAGTTTAATTTTGTTCATTCTTTCAAAATTAAATACCCTGGAAAAGTACGTTGCGTATCGTTTCCTCCACTACTACTACTACAACCACCACCCTGTCCAATAACACAAAGAATCCTCGCCCACTATATATATATATACATGTCTTATGTATTTTCGAGGATGATGTACCTCGACTAATGGTGCTTTTTCGTTGATGTAGTCATCAGCCTCCCAGAGGAGACTGAAAAAAGAGGAAAAAGGGAGGAAAAGACGTCAGATAATGAAGAAAGAAACGGAATACGGCTTTTTTGGATGGGACGCAGAGGAGAGGTGGAAGGATGAGAAAAAGTGGAGAATTTTCAACCTTCGCCTACTCCCTGTGGCTACGACCTGGGAGAAAATGAATATGAAATGTGTGATGGACTATATCTATACCTCCACTACTTCTTATGTGTATTCTTTATAAAAGCTAAAGGGGAAGGGGATTAGGGTCGTCCTCTTGACTTTTTTAAACATGTTTTTATGCTCGTCTCTCTGGCTGGATATACCTGAGGTTGCAAAACGGGAGTTATGTTTTAGCATATACATATTTTCTTTTCTCCCAGGAAAAATATGGCCATCTTTTCCATCGCGATGATGATGATGATGATGGCGATGGAGTATTGACTAGTTTGTTTTTGAGCTTCTCCTCCCTCATCATTCAGGGTTGTCGAGTGGAAACATGGAAATGCCAGCAGTGGACGATGATAACAATTATTTGATGAGACGAAAAGAGGAAGACTCGTGGTATAAAAAAAGCTATACCACTCGTGTGGAGATAGTTGAATAAAACGACGACGCATATCGTCTTAATGAAGAGGGAAAGAAATGAGAAAAATAGTGAGCAGAGAAAATGAAAACAGATCCACAATCTGCTTTTTAAGGAAAGGCCATCCCAAAACGAAATTAAAGAATGCCTCCCATCCCATCCTCCTTTCTCATTCCCTCCCTACTTGATATGTATGTGCTGGGACATGGAAAAGAAGTGGGGAAATGAAAATTCTCATTACAGAATTGCATTGGCTGGCGGAGCGACGGTGGTGGTGGCTGGTTGAGTTGAGAAGAAAATAAGGGAAAACAGAGTCAGGCATGCATACACATTCCAGCTCAAAAAGAAAGAGCAATGCGGTAACTATATATTCTCAATAAAAAGGGTATCATGTAAATAGAGACTATATAATGTGCATATGATGTGTTTTTAGGAGGACGGTAAGTTTTTGAAGAAACAACAGAATGAAGGGATAAAAAGAAAACGAAATTTGAATAGCTTCAGAGAGAGAGAGAGAGAGAGGGAAAGAGAGACTTTTCCATCTGAAAATTCTAAGAAAAGTGGAAAACTTGCTGGAGGATTCTAAATAAAAAGTTGGCGACACAAGAAAACGAGATGAGGAGGCTTTTTCTTCTCAAGTTTTATGTATCAAGGAAAAACTCTGAACTATGGAATGTGTGTGTAACATTGTCAGAGAAAAGGGAAAAAATCCGAGGGTCTCTATATCCCCTCTCTTCTCTCCAGGCTCCAGCTACTACATGTTATACTCGTTTTTGCAATTATGTTCAGCTCCCATGACCCGTGATGCGATATATACGGAGGAAAATACGGAATATATATTTTACATGGGCAAAGACAACACACTTTTTCCACACTGGCTTCCCAAAAAGAAATGAAGAATGGAGCGGGTGATGGGATGGAATGAGATGAAGGCCTTCAACTTATAAAAACTCTCCAACTTTTTCTCTCCGCCTTTCGCCTTCCAAAGAAAATATATATCTAAAAAAGGAATTGCTCCCGAAAAAGAACTCCTGCCAGAAGCAGACTTTTTTGGATCACATTATACAACTTGTGCGGTGCGTGGGCTAAAAAATTCGTCCTCGAATAATGGGATGGTGAAAATGTGAGAAGAAAAAAAAATCGATTCTGCCGACTCAAAAATATATATATATTTCCCACTTTTCCTTTTCTTTCATCATAGCCAGGGTGGAAAAAAGGGTACAAATTATGTGTTGCTCTTGTTTGAGTTGAGCCTGGAAAAACTTTTCATTTTCCATGTGCTTCAAAAATTCTCCTGGTTGGAGGAGCAGAGTACTAAAAAATGTTGCCTGGAAAAAGCCTAGCAATAATAGCATGTACACAGGAGGAACTTTGACTAGACCTTGTCTTTTTTCATTAATTTAGCCGCTCACACATAAAAGATTGAAGAGCAGGGCAAAGCAGCAGTCAACTTTTTTCTCTTGTCATATGATTCAAGCTATATAACATAACGCTTCAGGATCTGACAGCTCATCAGTCATTCTTTTGGTGCGAAACGGACTGTGGATTTTTTTGGAGTAAAAAAAATGAGAAAGGGTGAAGGAACTATATGCCTAATGCCTATATTCTGCACTTTGTAACACAAGTCACAAGCATTTAGGCATTCCCAGCTACCTTCTATCAAATACGACTTCCAACTCAATTTCATGTAATGCAAAATCCTTTTCCCTAATGCGCATATTTTTGAGAATTTTCCAGAAATGCTAACAACTCCGTTTTAAAATGAGGGTGAGCAAGGTGGCGTTTGAACACTTGGGGAAAAAATTGAGTGTGAAGTAATCAAACGTGTAATAACCCGAGTAAACCATCAGTCTTCCTCTGTCTTTAATAACCGTCTTGCAGCAGCAGTGTGTACCTTAGCTTTGCATGCGTTTAATTGGAAAGCTGAAAATGTTAGTGTATTATTAGCAGAGTATTATATAAAAAAAATTGCTAAAATTGATATTTGTTATTTTCAACTGGTCTGTTTACACACCAAAGCAAAAAGTGCTGTAATGAATTATTCCAGTCAAATAGGTGATTTAGGTGCGAGCAACGTTGGGGGAAAAGCATTTTTTTTAGATTAATATTGATGGGGTTCTGAATTCTACGCAAAATATATCGAGCTCTGATGATGATGATGATGATTCAGTTTTAGATGCTGCTACAATTCGACTGGTTTTGAAATTACGAATTATTTGTATTCTTGGTGGACACAAGAGGAAGGAACGAGCTGGAAAATGGAGTGGTCAAGTTAGAGTCTTATGCATTGTTCATCTTGTTTATCCCATGTTTTATCAACTATGCAGCATAAACGTCTATTATATCCAGTCATCTCTATATAATCTACAGCTTTTAAGGCTAATGATCATGACTTTTTATTATAAAAACTTGGGTGATCTTTTGAATAATTTGAAAGTAACGTATAGATTCTGATATATCGAGGTGGATTATATAGGTTATTAGCTTTGGGTGGTTGCAGCATTTTTGGTCATGATAATGATGGACCACTTTTCAATTTTTGCATGAATGCATGAAGCTATAACGCTCTCCACTCGTTCGTTCTTTCGAGTAGGGAGGCTCCATTTGAGACTGAACACATCTCGTCGTACATGTTATGGAATGATCAGAGAGAGAGAGAGAGAAAAAAAAACAACAGATCAAATTATCAGTCCCAACCCCATTCATCCATCGACGATTTTCTATACTAATATTCAGGGTATATCTATATCTATATTATGCTGCGCTGAAGACAGTTTTTGAAAAGAGACACAGCTCATAAACGTTTTATTGGAGGTATAAAGTTGTTGCGTTGTCGCATCGCAAACGTGAGTCTCAATGAGTTGCGTGCTACATGTCTCCTAATCATTTTGCATTTGAGCATCTCTCCCTCTCCATTTCTCATGATATACTAGAATCATCTCCAGCAGAAAGAAGAAGTCAAGAAGCAAGCAGGTAGCAAGGAGCTTGAACTCTTTTTTACGAGCAAACCACACATCACACTGTTGTCCTCTCTCGCTCTCTCTCTCTCTCTCTCTCTCACTCTGTGCAATTCCCAATTGTAACCGATGAAAACGTCCAAAAAGCTGATGATCAAGTTTCTATCCTACTAAATGTCACGGTATCTCCGGATCCAATCTTTTTTCGCTACTTTTTAATGAGCATTATCGGGAAGGAAAGAAAGAGCAGAAAGTCTAAACCAAAAACTACGACTCCTGACGAAGTACAATGAAATGGGAATTTTGTGAGGTAGTTGAATTGTCTAACCTACGAGATACAATTCTTGCGTCTTCTTCTTTTCTTCCCAGAAAATTGCACTGCACCTCTTAGTAGTGACAATTAGAAACTATACACATTTTTGATCCCCATTTCATCAAAATCCATTTTTTATAATGAACAATGTAACTTGTCAACTGGTTGCATCCATCACTCCCTTGATTTCCCTTGTAAATGAGGAATTGGCATAATACGTCCATTGTTATGCATTATGTAGCCTCGGCGCATAAATTAACTGACGAAAAAGGTACTTCCTCATATCACGTTTCATGTTGCACTCGTCAATCCATGTTGGTTGGAGTGAAACAAGGAGATAATTGAATCAGATGAGAGAAAAAAACACTGGACCATTAGCCCTTTTGCTCTGATAAAGTGAGGTGGACGTGTTAGTTTTTTGTTTTACAAGGCAGGAGGTAAAGTAATTAGAAGATGAGTTTTTGAGATGCAACCCATTTCTCACTTGCAACCAAGAAAGGTTCACCAGTCATCAACGTAATGACAGATATCATTTTTCAAATTCTCCAGAAAAAAATAATTCTTTGAGAGTTTGGGGCTGGAAGGTGTCGACGAAGATGCCAAGATGGACACACGTAGAACGACTGTCTCTAGCAGCAAAAAAAATAATGATGCGAATAATTGAAATGATATACATATGCATATATATTTTCTAGCGACGCCAGAGGAAGCAGTAATTATAGCAGCTGTTGTTCACATACCCACATTTTTCCGTACTTGAAAATCCTTGCGACTTTTTCACCTTAACCTTTGCATTGAATCCTACTACTGGCGAGTATTGAGGGGTTTTTCAGGGTGATTCATTTTAAAAAACCAATATTTCAGTGGGGAATACACAATGAGTATGTTTTATATGCCTACTCGTATCACCTCCTCGCAACCGGTGAGATTGTTAAGGAGGATTCCTGCCACACCGTATCTTGTATCATGATTTAGGATAAATCTGATAAAAAATATATAAACTACTTTTTAAATGCCGTTTAGGTTGGCTGATACTCCGATCCGAGGTTATATACGACAAAGCGTATCGGTTGGATCTTTGCTTCGCTACAATGGTCGATGTGTCCAGACATCCGAAGCACAAGTCCTTGCTTGCTTGGCAAAGCCGACACATAAATTATGGGATGAGTGCAAGAGTAATGTATCCGCCTCAAAAGATTTGTGATATTTTGTTTGATTCCCGTGGAATAAAACTTCCGTGTAATATTACCTTCTGCAAATATCACCATTTTTTTCTTTGCAGAGACAAACTTGAAGCGGGCGGCGGGGGAAGACTCATGAAGGAATTGAAAGGTGGCAGTTTCATATCAAGATTACTGTTCCATTCAAATGAAGATTTCCATTTTTTCTTTCTCTCTCTCTCTCAAGGAAAACCACTCTCCAGAGAACAATACACGGGGTTGCGCTGCATACTGCATCATCATACCCAGTTATGCCGTAAAATAAAATCTTTTAGCGTGAGTCTCCCTACGAAAATGGAACCTTTCAAGAGGCTCATCATCATCATCATCATCGCTACCAACACCATAAAGTACAGCATAGGAAAGAAGACGGAAAAAAGTATAAAAAGAAAGTTGGGAGTTGTGGGTTTTAGGGCAAAAGCATCGCCGGAATATACTCACTCTGGAGCTTCAGCCCCAACGAAATTGGTATGGTATATATATGTGTACAGGAAAAAGTTATCTGAGCCACATGGAGCTCTTTTTCTCTTCTCCCCACTCAACTAAAAATGTGAGAAAAAAAGTGATCGATAAAGTTCATTTTTCGGGAGGAAACACCAACTTTCTTGTATAAGCGCATGTGTGTCAGGCGAAAAAGAGAAAAACATTTGACGGCCATGGCATGTGTACCACAGAAAAAGAGTGAAGTAAGGAAGAAACGAGTATAGAAAGTTGTAAACGGGGGGCTGCAAGAAAGGAAAGAAAGAGGAGCAAGCACAACAAAACTTTTTCCTCTCCCTCACAATTTTTTTTTCTCCTTCTCTCTTTTTTCTCTCTCTCTCTCTTCCAAACACCACCACTATATTTACTCCCCGTTCTTTTTCATTCCTCGTCGCTCGTTCGTTCATTCCCTCCTATGATGTTTCCATCCAAGGAGTATATACGTATTACGTATAAGCAAGAGTTAGGAGAAAAAACCCGGATAAAAGTATCAGGATGGAAGAGGAGCAACG
This sequence comes from Dicranocentrus wangi, assembly GCA_036850665.1. Lineage (NCBI taxonomy): Eukaryota > Metazoa > Arthropoda > Collembola > Entomobryomorpha > Entomobryidae > Dicranocentrus > Dicranocentrus wangi. The sequence continues at coordinate 24,970 of JAANSN010001557.1, forward strand.
CAACGCCATATTTTGAGACAAAGCTTTTGTGATCTCACATTTTCCAACTTTTTCCGAAAATTGGAAGCAGGAAGCGTGTGTGGGAAGAAAGGATATGTAATTTTTATTATGACTCTGGATTCCATTATCTTGCAGTATACACACACACAGCGAGTTGGGTATATACGTACCCAGGATAAATATTAATACATGTATGAGCATGTATGTATGCTCATATTGATAATAAGATCCAGCCGACTTTTTTCTAGCGTACACTATAATAAAACACATTTTGTCCATGGGCATTACTACTATTTTGGGGAGTACACAAATTTCCGTGCACTTTTTCCCCTCTTGGACTCGGAGCATATGTAGCCAGAGTAGAATCACAAATTACACGATTACTCTATTACTCACGTAGCAGCCATCAGAGCCTAAATACATCGAGAGATACATGGTGTACATATATATATATACCTTCATTTTTTTCTCGTGTGTGCAGATCGAAAAAGCTGGAGAGAGAAAAGACGAAAAGGAAGGAAGATGGGGGCAAAAAATCTCCCTTTTCAACTCTTGGCAATGCATAAAAAACGATAATTTCCGACTTGCCTTCCCGTACACATCCCTCTCTCAATTTTTTTTCTCTCTTCTTTTTGACTCTTCTATATATTGCGTTAGAGAATTACTCGACTGCTAGTCTGCCTGCTCACGGGGCTGTACACTTTTTTCCCTTTCATTCCATGCAGTAGTATATAAGGGGAATGTGCTGTTGGCTGAATTTCCATATAAAAAGTTTTTTCCTCTCTCTCTCACTCTCTCGATGACTGCTATAATCTAACCTTTCTCATTGACTTCTTATTTTTTCTAGACTTATAGACTTGCTCCGTATAAATATGTATATGTATCCCAACCGTTGTGCACTCTCTAAAAAAATCTCTCTCGCGGGAGAGAGGAGTCGTGTGTAATATGGGTTTATTTTTTGTGACTCAAAGAGGAGAATGACGGTTGAATTTTCTCGTGTCAATATCGACCCGTTTTTTTATCACTTAAAAACTCCTTTTTGCCTTAGAGCACCAACACTGCACCATAATGTTTGCGACAAAAAAAAAGCTGAACGCGTTGACTTCCAACAACGCTTTATTCCCTTTTTCACAGAATAAATCAAGCTAACAATACCAAAGTTTTTTTTCTCCCTATCGATTTTCTACTTTTGTCGTCAATTCGACTTAACGTCTTACAAGCACTCTAAAAGATACACATCTTTCCCTCGTCGACTGGCGCTTTCTGACTCTCTTAAAATGTCCCTACAATTCCGGTGTTGAAGTGTTTGGTTTTTATGGAGGGAAGTTTTACTTTTTTCTGTTAGTTATAACAAGAAAAAGGAATTTTTCCGCTGGAAAAAGAAGTGTGTAGTGATCAAAAGTTGTGGTTTGGAGTTGCTGGCGAGGGAAGCATATGTATGAAAAGTGCAACTTGACAATTGCCAATTAGCATATGAGGATGGCATGTCCCTTGAAGCAATGTTTTGTCACCACTCTCACATGAACTGTGTGGCTATATTTACTACGTATATAGGTGTATACTCTCAACATGTTCAACTTGGGTAGAACTATGGCAAGGTCTCGCTTGATTGCACCCTGCACAAAAGAGGATTTTCGGCATTTTATTGATTCTCACTTGACGAGCTGGCTGGTGGTGGTGGTGGTGGTTGCATTTGCATTGTAAAAATGTAAAGTGCAGTGTGGATGCAGCAGTGAGGTAAATAATAATAATGATCAAGTCCATCGTCCGTCTCGTCCTTACACCTTCCCTATGTCCATAACGAAATTTGATAATTAATGCTCGTTGTTTGGGGTAAGTGCCAAACTGTGTGTACCTTCAAAGATGCCAAACTGTGAGACGTCCCACAATCACCATTAAACATCATTCCCTCGGACAAGGCAACTGACGACGACCCTTTTTTAAAGCACACACGTTCGCCATTTAGCTCGTTTTTTATTTGAAACGAGTGTGTACTGGGCATTGTGTGATTCATTTGGGGTTTATGCAATAGATGTTGACAGGACATGACAAGTTTGACAAATTATATGGCTGACTGAAGAAGATGCATGCATTGAAGGTGTAAATGAATTTCATGATTTTACAACATTTTTTTCCAAAAAGGCGAGAATCTCACGACCCATAAAATCACAGGTTTTCATCTGCCTTCTCGTCTCCGCTCCATGCAGCACACAGCCACGGAGAGGATTGTTCCGTTGGAGAGGATGCTATTAGTTATGTTGTTGGATTTTGCAAAAGCGCAACATATGTGATCTGCTGGGACGACGGGATGCGCGATGGGATGCGGGTGTGCAATAATAGATGAGGTTGACCGCAGGGATGCATCAGAATGAGTCAAATTGGTTTACATTCAGCCACTATCTTGATTTTATAAGACTGAATTTGTGATTGAAATAAGGATGACCACACACGTTGGCGGCGCGGCATCATAAAACAATACTTCAATAAAAACAAGGAAAAAACGAATCATGTTTCCAGTCGTCAACATCATGGGCAATGACGGGGAGTTTTTAAACTGAAACTGATGAATGGCTAAATAGATAATCTGCTCTTCGCTTACACATGCTAACTTTGTACAAAAAAAATGGCTAAGTACATGTTATTCATGTGTAGACTACCAAAAAAGCGCAAATTGCATGTGTTGCACTCAATCCATATCCCTCAAGTTGAAGGTCACCATCATCACCACCACCACCACCACCGGTTGTGTTGTGTGCAATGCAAGAATAGATTGGACCATATGGGAAAACGAAGCGAAATTTTGTAAGTCGGTGATGAATTCCTTTTTCGAGTGTTTGATGATGGGCAACCGCCGACATGAACATCGGGAGGCAATGCCGAGCCTATTTTGTACGCCTATTTTCTGCCAAACACATGTTCTCCCAAGTCCACCACCAAAGCCAAAAAATCACTCGGTAACAAAACACTTAAACGCTTGTCCACTGCCGTTCATCCGCTTACAACACATTGCCGTTCAGTTATCCGTAAGGTAATTTGCATCTGTACAATACCTACTCACGGTGAGCCCAACTCAACTAGCTGCGGGGGGAACAGTTCCAAAAGGGAATTTGGATAATATTCTTTCTGCTCCCATAAAGCAACCTCCGCTCCGTAATGCTCCAGTTTTTCCGTACCCCGCTCAACTGGCACTTTCATGCAAGTTCTTTCCCATGTTTTCATCCACCTACTACAAGACACCGTAGTAATTTTTTTCCGGCGAGCCACCCTCGTTTTAAAAGCAGGCATTATTATTATCCAGACAGTTCATTCCTCTAGCTCCCACCGTGGAATAGGTGGTTGTCAAACAATGTGCCTTTGACGATGTGCATGATGATGGAATGAGTGCAAAGGGTTTTGCATGAATGCATATCATTATTTTTATTTCACTTTTGCATAAATAGTTACGACGAAAAGGAATCTACTGACCAACTGCTGCACCGCACCACACCGCACCGCTATACTTCCCTAATTCCGCTTGCGGTGAAGTTGAGATGAAAAAAAACTATACACGTACTGGCTAATGTGGTTGGCGTTCCCTTGAAGGGTGTATAAATCCAAGTGGAAAAAAATGTGATTATGTCATCATGATGGACAGTAATGTCCAACGTAATATGCAACCAGCTCACCTCAGGATACCGCTTCGGTAAGGGTGTAAAAAAAACTTTTTTTTATTATTTGATTGATGAAGTTCAGAAAAAGTTGGCGAAAAAAGCAGCTGGTTCCCTGTTTCTCGGTAAAACGTTGGGCATATGAACAGGACTGGATAGCTAGACGAGGACGATTGTCCCACCAGGCCACTCTCGCAAATGATGTGAAGATGAAATTTATTAGGGAAAAATGGTTGTAAATTCGTACTAAAACAAATAGGATTTTTGTGTTTTTCGCCCATTTGTCTGAAGAACAGCCCCAAAGACGATAAGATAGTGGGCCTTCGTGGGCACCTCCATTGTGTCGGTAAGACCACAGGGGATAATAAAAGTGCAGGAAAACAATAAAGGGAGAGTCGGCGTAGAAAAAACTTTTCAAACTTTAAAGCAAACAATTGAAGCCGTTGATGAAAAACTCTCGACAGGTCTCTCTCTCTCTAATCCAGTTTGAAGCAACTAGGACAAGGCAATGGCAGGGTGTGTTTCTCCACAAGAAATTGAAAATAGCAACACATGTCATATACACAAGCCCTATTTTTGTACCTATGCACAAAACTAAAAGTCTGTCAGAAGCGAAGTGTTTTAAATTCTGAAAAAAATAATCTGTCACGGCACAGGAAAGTGATATATCTTATTCGCCCATTTAAAATACAAAAAGTTTTCTTTTGAAATTACGACTGGATTATTGCATCTTGATACCGTGCACAAAGTCAATAATAACACGCGTTATATGCAAAGCAATTTGTGCACCGCTCAACGAGAACGGAGTTGTAAAACGTAGTATTTTTCTCGGGCAAAAGAAAAAAAACAGAAAGAAAAAGAAATCCCCTGGTGTGCTTCGTGCATAATGTCAAACTTTTACTCTTGGAGTAAAAAAAAACAACCACTACCTTGAAAGAAAATGATATAGTGCGCTACGAACTTGATTAACCTTTTACGTACATAATTTTTCATGGACTACTTTTACACCTTCACTACCGTCACCGTCCACACATTTTCGGGGTTTCATGACCACACCGCATATCAGCAGGAAAGGAACGGAATTCATACCTAAATTCATGCAGTAAAAACACTTTTTCTTTTTTCCCCGTCTCATTTTTCTTTCTCTATACGCTCATGCAATATGGGGCTTTGTATTTTTTTCAAAGATAAAATGAAAGTGCGTGTCATGTCTCTTGGGGAAAAATGGGGCTGATATGCGTGTTTCTTCTTGTTTTCCTAATATTTCTACAACACGCCCTACCCGAATATACACGTTTTTTTCTCTATATTTACGTAATGTTCCCGTACTCCCTCATCAGCCCCTGCATTATTTTTCCATACTTCCGAAAATGAGACTAAAAATGTGTAATTTCTTTCGCAATCGGAGTAATGGTATGCACACATGGGGAGTGGGCTCTGTATAGATACGCCCCAGAGAAGAAGAAAAAAGTGTTTCGGGATTGTGTTCCCCATATCGCTCCCTTCCATCATCGTCGACTTACGTAAAGTAATTTAAAATTTAATGACATCTGAAGACTTTTTGGCTGAAGCAAAAAATATAGAGTTCCTTGCCAGCAAAAACGCAAAATTTCCAAGGGGTGGATTTTGTAGCCCACTGCCTACTTATTTTCCCTAAAGTACCGTATACCGTCAAATAATGGTTTGTGTAGGAACACCTTGTTTTTTTTGCATTTTCCGTCAAATTAAGTGCCCGTAGTTATCCGCAACTTTGTGTTTACAAACTTCCTAATGGGGTCCAAGTGGATTAAATATTTGCACTCGTTTCGTATTACATGAACATGCAATACATATTTCACTCCCAACTCCACTCATTATGCACAGAATAGGAAAAAATAAATTTATTAATGCGCCGATCGCATATGTATGGGCTCTGTTTTAGAGGTGAAATTGTCCGGTTAAGAGCCGAATAATATTATTGCAATTGGAGAGAAAAAAGAGCACAAATTTTTCACCACTTTTCCTCCCTTTTTTGCGTGGTAAAGGGCTAACATGACACTTTAATAAATAAACTCTTGTAAAATTTATAGCTGACACAACAGTCTTGCCCAAAGAGAATGCGCATGGACTACGGAAGGCGGCCGAGAGGAAAATTGTAAAGAAAATGGATGTATGACTCGAGCTTTAATTTTTCACAAACCATAATAATGAATTTCGAGGCAAGTGGTCTGCTCCAGTGTAATTTTGGAAAGAACAGGATTTACGCTATATTATAGGCACATACCTGTAATTCCTGATAAAAAAACCTTGGGTAAGCTGACGCCGAGTTTTTGGTAAACTACAAGTAGCACTCCAGGTACGAGACGGAAATGTATTCGCGCTCCTGTAATTTCTTTTTTTTTACAATTTTTGTTTTGTTTTGTTTTGCAGGGCTCTCCTATATCGATGTCCTTAACGCACAAAAAGGGTGATTATCTACCACAATAAATACTTGATTGTCTGATGATTGTCACTGGTTATAAACTTTAGCCGTATCACTAATTCATTCTAAAAATAGAGGCATATCTTGAGGGTGTGCCTTCCTTCCACATTTTTTCCTTTATATCACATTACCCACACATCACGTTCATATTTTTCCACAGGGCCGACTCGAAAAAATCATGGACAACAAAAAATTCCAGAGTTTTGTTTTTGTCAGGGGTTGCACGTGGTATAAACAAAAATCCGGCCCAGTTCTAGCAAATGTTGCATGGTATGGTAGAAAAATTGGACCAGAGAGAACTTTTTTTTTTATCACACGGGAACTACTAAACGTTCAACAACATCATCTGTTGTGTTCCATACTGGTAGCGTAAGACCAGATCTAAAGTAACAATATCACACACACGTGAGCCGTCCAGCCCAAAACAAAAATCAAGACACACAAAAAAATCTTCTCCTCATTGAATAACTCCTTCAGCAGGAAAAAAGGGAGTAATGATGGTGTGCAACAAATGCAATAAAAATGACCAAATAAAAAGTTATGCGATTGGAACTGATCTGACCAGATCACACATTTCTGCTCCTCCACTACTCAAACCTCCTGTGCTGCCCAACTCTTTACTCAAGTGTGGTTCGTATTATGAGCGAAAAACTGCTACAATCACACGTTTACTGATGCTGCTACTCCTTCGAATCCCAACCAAAAAAAACAAGCCGACAGTGGCAACAACGTTGTGTGTGTGTGTGTGTTACCTATCTAGCCAACAATTGCTGTTTACTGAAAAGAAATGCAAAAGAAAATGCAAAAGTTGGACGAGTTACTGCCTTAATACACTATCAGTTAAGGAGGGATGGACAAGCACAAGAAAAATAAGAACACACGGTTGGATTAGTGGACGTGTGATGGAAATATGTGTATAATGGATTGTGTGTATAACAATGTGAATCTCAATCCACTTCGCTCATCGTCAGTCATTTCATTATACATACACACACAGTGATGTTGTTGTGGATTGCTGCAACGTTATATAAGTACACCGAGTGTAAGCCATATAATATGCAAGAGCGCAAGCATTATTGTGCAGCAGCATTGTAATAAGTGGTATGCATACTTGAGAATGCAAGATGCCCCCAACTTCACTTTCTTATTATTACTGGCTTCATATCATCAGCAATCCTTAGCTCTTTGTGGTC
>JAANSN010001558.1:0-32264 GCA_036850665.1 Dicranocentrus wangi
GGATGTGCTTAGGTACTCGAGGAGATTGCATAGAGTCAATAATAATATGAACAAAATGTGGAGTTGTGTTTGTTTGTTGTTAATAATTTGACAGAGAAATGGAAATGACGTCAAGTGTCATTAAGTAAGTAAATGGATATTATAGCTCTCTTAGCTCTGGCTATCCATGTGTGTGTGTGTACACACTAAATGCACTTTCCTTCCGGTGGTGGGGGTGGTGTAACTAAATTATTATTAATAGGTCTTTAGTGGTTTAGGGGATGATTTAGTAGGTTTAATTTAGAATTAGTGATTTAGTGATCTGATGTCATCGATCTGACTAGAGTGGAGGAGGTTTCCTGTAGAAAGTAGAATTGGTTGAGCTGGTTGCGGATCTTGATTCTTTTTATTTTGTTCTTCATCTGTCATCTTTAGCCTTTTTTGTATGATTTTCCCAAGTTTGAAGTTTTTGTTAGTGAATTTAGCAAGGAGGATAGTTGCAATTAAATAATATTAGCCATACATTCCATAAAACATTCGGTCGGATAGTTGAGTACATAATCTCAGGGACATCGGACATAGGGACATATTATATAATATAGTCATTGCCAAACCGGCAACGGGATGGTCCACAAAATGCAGGTGGAAGAAGACAAAAGACATGAGTAATCAAGATTTGAAGGAGATTGTTAATTTAGTGCGAAGAAGAACGTATTGCTAGGTGTCAAGTCGAAATTAGTGAATGTGCACCCTGGACAAGTCCAGGTCCGCTGGAAGATGTCTCTTGATCTGAAAAAGAAGTTTAAAAACTTTCTACAAAAAGAGGTATGCTGCTCAATGCAATTCCTAGATTGTATAAAATGACATAAAAGTTAACTACAGTTTATTGGATGTTATTATGATTGCGTGAACTTCTTTTATTTCATCAGGGTATACAAAAGGTGCAGAAGGTATTGTCACCAACGAACCACTCTGCGGGTGGAAGCACGGACTCGCTTGTACCATCTGTTCAAATTTTACCTGTAAGTCGGGATCCTGAAGCGGAGCTGAGAAGTCACCCGAGTGATCCAGAAAAGGATGAAGCTGTGCTGAAAGCAATCAATCCTTCTTTCTTCGGAGGAGATAGTTTTGACCCGAGTCTTTATGAACTGGAGGTAAGAGAGGCATGGCTTGACAATATTGGCACAAATGTCGCAACCTTTGGACTATTTATTAAGTTATATTGGCTTTTGTTCAGAAACTTCCTGGTGTGCTGGACCGAGAGTATATTCAATCTGCAAGACAAAGGGTACTTAAAGAACTCACAGTGGTATCGAAAAAAGTTTTTCAGCTGATTTTAGAAAAACAGTCCAGCTATACCGGAGAAATTCAAAGGTAGTGAAGACATAGCACAATGCGAATTATTATTACTTTTGCAATATCTCAAGTTAGCCTGACATCACATTTAAAACTTATGCAACCAGGGTGAGAGAGATTGAAGATGAACTGGAAGCAGCATTGTTCACATGCCAAGAAAGCAGATCGGACTTGGGGATCGCAAAACAGCAGTTTACTACTAAAAGTCTGGGAATTCTGGCTAATTATAGACGGCGTCAGGCGGCTGTGCTGTTGTTAAATTCACTTAGGACAATCGATACACTGGTGAGCATTTCAATTTTCAATACTGTGCGCTGTGCTGGTGTTGATGCTGGTGGTGATTAACTTTGATTTACAGCGTATTGATATATTTTGGTTTTCAGCAAAGAACTGAAATTAGACTGCGTGAGATGCTCCAAGAAGGAGATTATCCTGGAGCTATCCAGCTCTTAATAGAGTGCCAGCAAGCTGCGGTTACGTACAATCATTTTACCTGTATTTCGGAACTTTCGAAAAAGCTTCAAGAAACTCAAGAAAATGCTGAGGAACAACTAGATGTAGCATTATCAAAGGTTTGGGAATAATTTTGTGTATACGGAATAGACTCAATCCAATGGGAGCAAGTTATTAATTAAAAATTGTCAATGTTGATTTGTCTTTTTTAAAGGTGTGCTTACATTTTGATGAACGTCATTACGCAAAATTACAAAGGGCTTATCAATTGCTAGGAAAAACGCAGACTTGCATGGACCAACTCCTCATGCATTATGCGTCAGCTATTCACAATACAGCATTTAGCGTTGTCCACGGTTTTGCTGAATTGTGTCGTATAGACGATCAGCCTATTAACCTTCAGAAAAAGCAATATCAAGACCTATGCTCGGTAATTATGTTGCGTTAATGCCTAATGGATTTAAAACAATGATACATTTAAAACGATGAAATTAAGAGTCAAGGAGAAAGTGAATAACTGAGTGTAAATATATTGTTTGCAGTGCCTTACTCCAGATATTTTCTTACCTTGCTTAGTAGATCTATGCAAAGCCTTGTGGAAAATTCTTTTAAGCTATCGTAAGCTCATACTGTGGCACAAGGCCGTGAGTAACGCTTCAGACGGTAAATCATTGAACTTAGATTTCATTTTAACATCCAACGCACGCCATGTCTTACAATGTTTTAACCTAAAGAGCCAATTTTACAGGTAAATCTGGTGAAGATATGAATCAAGAGTACGTAAATCAAAAGCTACAGAATGGATCTTCACACATCTGGCAAGACATTCAAACTAAAATTAAGACATTCCTGCTGGCATTTGATTTCACTGGCTTTAAAGTAGATGAATTTATGCAGATTCTGTCAGTTATTCATAGGTACAGTAAGATCTACTTACGATTAGACTTAGGTGTATATAATTACTTATATTCACAAAAATCATTGACCACTGATATTTTGGTATTTTAGTTTGAAAGAAGTTGGCTATGAATTTTGCGAAAGCGAATCAGATAGCCTGCAGGATTGTATACGTCAAACAAGTCTACGATATTTTTTACGCTATCATGAATACAAATTGGATGAGTTGCGAATATTTTTGGAGAGTGAAGGATGGCAAGTGTGTCCAGTGCGATCAGATTTTGATGCCTGTCAGCTACAGGTATATCATTGATTTGTTTGATTTTATAAGGCGTACTTGATTCGGTCGTATTCGTAAATAAGAATGATGCTTGTGTTAGGAATTCAAGTTTTTATCTGCGGGAGAAAGTCTAAGTAAGCAATCGTCTCCGACAAGGAAGAAGTCGTGCTTTGAAATTTACTATGAAGCTGGTACTCCGTTTGATATACAGAAGGAGGAATCCGAAGAAAATATTTATATTGTAGGTTTAATCCAATATTGTATTTATTATTCGTATTCCAATGTTTATAAAAGTAACCACCATATTAAACTTGTTATAGGAGGAGCGGAACCATGTATCTGAGAAAAATGTAGATGATGAATCTAGATCTGAATGCGACGATAATTCTGATAATTCCGTAATAATCACGAATACGACATTGTCCATTTTACGGTTATATGGAAGGTAAGAATCACCAGTATATACTGCAGTATAATATTAGGATTGTTGCTTAATTGATGGTAAAGATTTAACTGTTATTTTCTGATTTGCAGATACTTACATATGATGCATTTGTTGAAATCTATTGCATACGACGTTGCTGTTTGCATGTGTCAACTGTTTGAGTATTATTTTTACACGATTTACGTATTCTTCATTTCTGATAATGTGAGTGACGTTTATAAAGTGCTTCAGCGGTACTGTTGAAAGTGACCAAAAAATTCTTTTATATCCATTGTTTTATTTTTTCAGAATGAGTTGTCAATCGAATCTCTTACGAATGCTCAACTTCGTGTAGCTTTATCTAGAATACGTGACAATCTGATTCTTAAAGATAGCAATTCAACCGTTGTGAATGGAAAGGTGAACTTATTAAATGTAGACAATAGCAAATAGACATACCAAAACTTAAGTACTTAATTACTCGAATGTTTACGTTATTTATGTTAAATATTTTAAATTGTCATTTGTTCATTTTAGGTGCGTCACCCAAACTTTCAGGATTTAATTGATCTGAAAGATGAGGCCTCGCTTTACGGATTGGCAGAGAGGATAGTAGCGTCGGAGTCTGCTGTGTATATTGCCTCGCAATTAGATAGACTGAAGACATACATGCAGTGTCATATACCTGAATCCAATTGGGAATCTATCGCACAACTTATAGACCAGGTACATTTATGCAACCATCAACTCATGAGTCATGAGTATTTAACACTACGTACATGTTTATTTGTTTTTTATCATCCTTATTCAGGCCGTGATAGTTTCACTGGAGCTTCGAAAGCCTATGTTTGCTGGTGTATCATGCAAGGCAGTTGATTTCCAAAGTATAGTTTTGCAAATAGATAAAGTCAATTGGGAAGTGAAGGAATTGATGAGCCAACATAGTGGATATGTGGATGTTCTTTTGAGGGTACTGTTTTACTTTTGCATGTTTTTAAACAAAAATATTCTAAGAGCTACTAATTTCTGATATCAACGATTTCATGCAGGCCTTGCAAATATTCTCGATGAAGGTAGGAACAATATCAGAACGTATTATGATTCCACAAGCTGTACATTCCGTTGTTTGGGAGCAGATATTTCGACTGTGTTGTCGAGTGTTTGTTGACGGGTAAAATTTTTAGCTAATTTGAATTTGTAAATTATATAGTTCCTGAATAGGTAATTTAGCAATATAATTGAAAGTATATCAATTTATCAGGTATAGTAATGCGAAAAAATGTTCTAACGGTGGCCGAGGACTGATGCAGTTAGATTTCACCCAGTTTCTGTCGAAGCTGGAAAAAATATCGCCCATTCCTGTAAAAGTATTGCCAGACCGTGAGTACGTGGAAAGTTACGTGAAAGCGTATTATATGCCGGACACTGTGATGGAAGAATGGATTCAGCAACATTCCGTAAGTCCTGTAACTGTTATGACTCCGTCCATTGTGAAAGCGTTTTTCGAGAGTGTTAATTAGTATGATTGTGTATTTAGGAATATACTTCAAAACAACTCAGTTCGTTGGTTAATTGTGCCATGCAAGGTAACAAGCGGTCCAAGCAGCGTTTAGTAGCTTTAATAGAGGAACTCGAGAAAAGTAAACGGATAGTGAGTTAAAAACATTGTAATGCAATTTGTAACACTCCAATAGTTTTTCACTATCCAAATAATCGTTATATATAAACTTTGTTATTAATATATGACATATTTAGCAAGAATAAATTGTAATTGTAATGATCATGATGTTGGAAATAAGTGACATGGAACAAGCTGAAACAACTACCATTAGAATTACGTGTAAGATTTTTTTATTTGTGCTGTATGTAAACGTGGCATGGCACTGATAGTTGACACTTGACACGTATATATTTTGCACAGAAACAATAACAACAACGCGACACAGAGTAATAGTTTTATATTTATAATTGTATATCTGCTGAGTTTTGACTGAAATTCTTAACAGGGTTGTACACACCAGGGTCCTATCATAATACGTATTATAAATATCTCTAATATGCCAACTTTTTTAATTAGTACGGGCATACAATATTAAAAATGTGTGATAGACTGACAGATCAAGTGATCTGAATGATCTGTTATTGCTAACACCTGATGTGATGATCCACTAATTGGATTAATGATTGACTACAGTCTGTAACCAAATACAAAGTTCACTGTTCACTCCGATTTTCAGGAACTGCACTGCAGGTGTTGGATACCGTCATGACTAAAGATTAACTTTTATAATTCAAATGTCCACGTAAAATCCTATAATATATCATTGAGGTGGCCTTAATTAAAAGTCCTACTTACACAATGCATAGAGTATATTGATACATATAGATATTAGATATAGATATTATATCATGAGATGCAAATCGACCGGTTATACTTTTTATATACTTTTAACCTGAAGTGTGCTTGTATCAAATTATGTACCAACAGTATATCCATTCTAATCAAGAATTTGATACTTATCGGCTAGACGATAGGGTAAGTACGCAGTGTTAGATTTTCTTGCGCCAATTCATCGAAAATTGGGATTTTATAGGAACATTAATTTACACTGGGACGTGGTTGGGATAAGATGAAAAATTAAAATGCTCTCCTTTATCTGTTTTGTTACAAGTACAACCAGATGTACCGAAGTATCTTCCTAGTCCAGCGTGCTCCTTAACTCAGGAACTGTTTTGTCAAAATGATATTATATAGCCGTATAAACTAGCTGATGCGACTTAACGTGAAGATAACCATAAAAAATTACGACCTTTGGAGGAAACCCCATCTGAAAATGTTGTTTGATAGGGGTTCCCTGGATTACATTTCATAGATGATGTGAGTGTACCTTCTACTTAAAACTTTTAAAGGGAAGTTTGACTCGACGAGAAAATGAAAAACCTACCGTAATATATTTCGCTCATAAAAATTGGTTTAAGCTCCCCTACTTTCTTAACGGGACTCATTACAAAAATACTGATTTCTCTAACTACCAGACAGAGCATTTATGTTCGGGATTCATGTTAGATTTTGCAGGACAGTTGAAATCTCTGTTAAATGTGTCCATGTTGGAAAACGGCCCACGAACACGGAATTCTCCGGGAGAATGAACTCCAGTAAGGATTCTCAACTTGAGAGATTCTTTCCTGTATTTATTGCACCACACGTTTGCTGCGCTAATCCAGAAGAGTTGATTGGGAGAGTATTTCTTCAGTCCAGGTAGTCTCTGTGGATAAAAATAATTAGTTTTCAATGTTAGCTCTTTGGGCGACTTTACCGTGATACCCTTATATATCACGAGGTGTACCTGCTCAGGTCCGTTTCTTTGTACCCATCCTTGGTAAGCATTGTAGGCCTCCTTAATTCCACCATTATCGGCAATGTTCTCCCCTTGAGTATTGATTCCATTTAGCTGCAATTTGTTCGGAACAGGAGCAGCAAGGTAGCCATTTAATGGGTTTAAAAATGTGAAAAGATATTTATTGGATCGTGGCTATATAATCGTGTTTCCGTACCTTGATTCCAACTTCTGTAGCTGTGTAGTTTCCATATTGCCAAATAATACATTGGGTTCTTCTCAAATATGCTTCTTTGGTTGTTGGCTCCCACCAGTCGTAAAGGTTTCCATCGGAGTCAAATTGACGACCCTAGAAATCACGTAATCAAAATCCACTATTACTATCTGTCTTTCTGTTGTAATATCGCAAGAAAACAGCTTTTCTGTGATGAAATATCAATGTCAATTAATATGGGCAATTTGAAACCAACCTGATCATCGAATCCATGAGAAATTTCGTGTCCAATGACCTGAAAGACGTCAATACACCCATGATATATGTTCAATAAGTTTTCGATTACAAGATGTCAGATAAAAGTGTCACATTTCAACAACAATGTTGCATACCCATCCAATAGCTCCGTAGTTCATGTATCTTGGCCTGTCATTATCGTAAAAGATTCCTTGAAGGATTCCAGCTGGGAATTCTAAAGTGAGCACAATTAATTAAAGAAACCAGTTGGAATGTATCAAATTATAAAATAATGCATCTGTTGTACAGCAGCTGTATAGTCGTGTCCGTGCATACACAACGATTACATGCATATATGCCGTTTAACTCATTAAGTTTTTGTCTGGAATGTACAACTTACGGATAGAGTTTTCAAGTGGGGCATAAAAGGCATTCACGACGGCAGGCCTTCCGTGAGAAATCCAATCTGTTTTGTTAACAGGCTCTCGGAGTTTCTTGTATGCATACTCGGTGCCAAATTTGGTGAGATTGAGAACATTCATCAAGTAGTCCCTGTTGTTCATCTCCAACTAATGAAAAATAATTTAATGTATTGTGCAACTGCCAGATACAGTTATTTTTCAGATCACTTTTCCTCTTTCCTCAGGAAAGTCTAGAAGTAGTGGTAAATGAGTGATGGGTGTATGGCTACAGCCACACGTAGGAAAAACTAGGACGACCCAGTTTTCGCAACTTACCCCATCATAAAGCTCAACCAACTTGGTGTTATTTAGGAGTTCCACTGGGTAACCAATATGGGTCTGCATCGTCTTGGCCTTGGCCCTCGCTTTTTCCCTGATTACAAAAAAATATAACAGTTAAAAAAATGAAGCGCGGATCACGGCAGCACAGCACATGTATCCCCGAATCTTGGTCTTGGTTACAAGAACACCTACTTTGTGGTAGCGTCCATCCAATCAATTTTGTCAAGAATCTCAAGGAAAGAGATCTTGATGTCACCAACCATTTCCATTGCATTTTGTCTAGACTCCTCCTTGAAGTAGCGACGAACATACAGCGCACCAACTGCATTGGCCAAACTGGAAATTAATCAAAGAACATCTTCAATACCAGAGAATGAATCGACTAACAAAGAAATCATCATATTCAGATTTGATTGACCTTCCACTTGGAAAATCATCATCATCATCATCATCAAGAAGCCTATTCAAAAAATTGTTAGGGACATGAATGTTATCAAAACCCTCAGTATCAAACCTTGCACTTGTGATAGCAGTACACTCCTTCCACCTTGGTTCACGTTCCCCCTTTCCTGTCAGAGCAGTTGTGTAGTCCAACTGGAGTTTTCGTACAGCCTCCGACATATAGCTAACTGACGCTGCTGCAGCTCTCCACATTACGTAGTTTGCTTGCGTTCTGCAAGTAACGATACAAAATGTCAGTAAATTAGATAAAGTTTTTGTTGATAAACCACAAGCAGAGCAGAGCAGAGGGGTGCAGATGACTTAAAAGTTTAGCCTGGGCATAATTAGTAGCGGAGTGAGGTACCAATGCATAAAATTACCTTGCGTCTGTCTCTTTTATGAGTTTTTGGAACTTGCTCAAATATTCAGGTACAGTAACGATCACAACTTCGTTTTCATCAACCTTGACCTACTCATACACATTAATAGAAGCGAAACATGCATGAAACAATAATATGATGGACATTATTACCACAAAATTAGTGATGCAAGGTGACAACGGATATAATTAAAGCCCCTTACGGATTCTGGGAGTAATCTGTTAATATACTCGAGCCATGGGATGTCTTCCCATCTTTGCTTGAGCTCTTTGATGGTCATTGGGTTGTAGAGTTTAGTCACATTACGTCTTTCCTCTCGAGGAAGTGAGAACTGAAAAGGTCATATCAAAATCATCATTTTAAACCAGTCCAACAGGCAAATAAAATAAATAAGTATACATAGGTTTTTAACAGTTTCTGGTTTTTCAAAATAATCATTATTATTATCATCATAATCCTTACATTTGCTAGTTTTCTTTCAAACTCGAGTGCATCCAACAGCTCCTTTTCAGCCTGGGATCGATCAGCTCCCAAGAGGGTTGCAAGATCAACCTATTTCACATAAAATTGAATAAGTGGGTTTTACGCATAATCATCAAAAAAGTCGGATAGCTTTTTCCCCTAAATTAATTGGAATCAAGGGGAGATCACATCAACCCCATGAAAATAAAACTCTCGAGAAAACTCAATCTTTATACGAATCAGCATCATTAAAATTCGACTAGAAGAATAATATAGAGTATTTTATACCTGATACTTTCGATATGCCTTGACCTCTGGTTCATCAAGCCCCTTTGTCAAGTATTCTCGGCTTAGACCAAGTGCCGGTTGGTCGACCTGTCAGAATTTACGCAGAAAAAATTCCCTATTAAAATTCCATACATAAACTCATCCTATAGAGATTACATGCCAGCACCATGTTGATTCATTACTGCATTACACGGGTAATCTACAGCGAAAGCATTCTTTGGCATTATATTACATGAATGCTACAATTCAAACAAACAGCTGCAGTGCTGCAGTCGTCGTAACAAAGCATAGTTGATTAAATCAAGCCAGCATCATTAGTAACTGTAAAGTTTCGGGACAACACAGGGATTTTCTCTCTATGTACACAGCTCATTACTCATTTGCATACTGACAATGAGTCAGTTTGAGCCACCAAGCCAGTCCAACTGACTGCGGTTCTCCTCATGTAGTAATCTTCAATAGACGTGGTGATGATAGGTGATATGGAGAGTAGCTCAGCTTTACTCCGTTTTAGGCATAAGCATAAATCAAGATTGTTTTGTCAGATTTTTTTAAATGTTTCATTGGACATTGACATTTTCGGGAAGGGAGTAGTCATTTAAGGAGGATTTTGGCTACGATAATAACACGTATATCTATTTAAGTGTTGGTATTGGCAAATATCAAGCAAGCGAAAAATATGTGACGAAAAGTTGGCATTGTGTACTGAATCATCTTGTTTCATTAAAGGTTAAAGGACATGGACATGCGGAAATGCTGTACCGCAACAAAAAGGCATTACGAAATGCAGGTACTACTTGACTTGTACAGATACGCGACGGGGCATTGCGAGAACTTGTGATTTCTTCCAGTCATATTATTTTCGTTAGTCATATTAATTTTAAGCTTAAAACAAACTTTGCTTACATCAATAACACGATAGGTTGAGTTTTTCACATCGGTGGTCACAGAGAAGTCCATGAAATAGTCGACTGAGTAACCGTGTTCGCGGAAACGGTATACCGAATTAATCCAAGAGAAGGAGGACGCATCCCACTTGTCTCCTTCGACTACAGGCCAACCACCCAGCATTCTCAACACCTCATGCATCGGCTCCAATCCTCGGCTTTCAATCAAAGCTTTAGACACAAAATACGTTTCACACTGTATTATTTTCTGTAATCATTTAGCAACATCAAGGAAAGTGCGATATGACCATGATGAAATTATGTGAGTGCAAATAAGTGACTTTTATTCCGACTTCAAAGAAATCATCATTCGCATTTACAGGCGTACGCAAACATGCATGGGCATCTATGATGAAATGACATGAGTTTCTGCCGTAGAGCAAAAGAGAACAAATGTTAGCTTTTTTGTAAACACAATATCCTCATCATCCACTTTGCAACTTGGGAGTATTCTTTGTAAACTGCCTTGAAAGAAGTCCGACAATTACCACCACTTATATATTTCAGTCAAAAGGAAAAAATAATAATTTGGGATGGGGCGTTACATAATGTGGTTGCTTGCTAGTATCCGCTGGGAGGACAACACAACTAAAAAAATCTACATGAAGTGGTGACATAATTACGTGCTAACCGTCTTTCCAACAGGCAGGGAATCACGAAATCGCTAAGAATGCGTCGCCGGGCTAGCCAGCGTGAACACGTAGTACACTAGTTTGGGTCTATGTTCGTTCACACGACTATCTAGCATAATAATGAATCAGTCTAGCACTGCAAAGGACGCATGGAGGGTGTAAATTAGCTAGCAGAGATTTCCTATTATTACTTGTGTGTTGACACTTGGAGCTCGCTAACTCTCGTCACTTTCCTCATCTTTGAAAACGAAATGCCTCGTCTATCTGTCAAGTGGTCATCAATCTTATTTTCCCTTTCCTCATCATCCCCTGTGTAGCTTTACTTTAATCAAACTAAACACATGCCGGTGCCTACTTTGCGACCCAAAGGATGCAGTGCTCGGTCGGTATATATGGTTATGGGGACAAATGTATGCAATTACCAGAAGCATTTGACAAAAAATGCGTACGTGTATTAGAAAACTCATAAAATCAGGTTGTCCTCATGTAGCTCACTTGTATCAGCTCGACATACGTACACATGTGACGACATATATCGTAAAAACTGGCGACCATAATGACACCACATACCATGTTATAAACTTCGAAACGAGTGGAAAACAAGATTCTCTTTACTTCCCTATATCACTCATCTCAGCCCGTGTGCATTATGCAATTCCGGTTTGCACGTGCGATCTAATACATAAAACAGGTATTCTCTAATCAATTCAAAAAATGTGTATCACCGTTGATGCATACGTTACTGATATATGTGCCAAGCAAGATGCATACGTCGTGAATAGACAGATGGATAATATCTCCACAAGAGGTGTAAGATAGCGAATGTGAACTATAGCAAGAAAAATATAATTCGTGCTCCTTTTTTCGGCAGTCTAAATAGAAAAAACCATATGCAGTATCAGTCAACATGTCAGTAGGATGTGTGAGTGCACCACTGCAAAACCAGTAAACAAACCATTTTTTTCCTCGTCGATGCACAAAAAGCATAATACTTATAACTGTATGGGCCATTCCCTTTCTGCAAACTTGAGTTCCCTTTTTTCTGCCAAATCAAACACTTTTGATGAGCATAACATGCGATGCAATCTTTTTGCGAGACATAGTGATGATGATGCCATATAATGTGGGAGCACAAAAAAAAGGCAATTTTCAGCTTACATTTGTTCATGCAGGATTGGTAAAGACTCTTGACAAGTTTGAAAACTTTCGGCTCATCCTCCTTGATCGGCTCCTCTACCAAGATCCTGACTTGCTCATCCAATTTATCGTTAAGCATCCCGAAAGTAGTCATTTGTGTTTTGTCATCAGGGATAATTGTGTTCTGGACAAAGCCTCCGCAGGCAAACTCGTAGAAGTTATCGCAAGGCTTAACAGTATCGTCCATGTTGGATAGGAGGGTTGCAGCTAAACGAGATACGAACGAAAAATACGATTGATACGGTGATAATTCAATTCTCGGTTGAGCTCTTCCCCGAATAAGCACTTTGGGGGAACTTGAGTCGAACCCGTTTAACTTTTTCTAGTGAACTGAAGGATGAACGAACTGGGACCATTTTTTCAAGAATTCTCAACTGATCACTTACCCGCTTGAACACATCCTTTGGTTTCACACAGAAGTGCGGCTGAGGGGTCATCGTGGGGAACGTCGAACGATCCATGAAGGGCTTCTGGTGAAGGCATAGACTCAGAATTTGGGGAGACTGTTAACAAAATGTAAGTGCAAAGTGCTCAAGCATGCAACAACTAATTTAGCAGCATACACCAACAACAACAAAACAACTCAACTTTTTTTAGTGCGAATACTCTATATTATTTAGCAAAAACCAAACATGTAATAACATACATACTTTCTGCTCAACGTGCATTAAATTACCAGTCAGATATATACACATCCCGAGTAAATCTCAGGTGCAGTTTACGATCAATTACCACGTGATGTAACCACGTTATAAAGTCCATACAAAGCATGCACTTATGGGAGACCATGCTGGGTTTAAAAAATGGAATTGTACAAAGTTAAACATTACGTCATGTGTGTGTTAAATGTACTGAACGTTATCAAATTTTCAATGACTGCACAAATTTAGGAAAGAAAAATTCAACAAAACGTATAAAAGGAGGAACCATGAAGTATCCTATCCTTCAAAAATTGTATACTCCTTGCAGATTCCCTCCGCGCTCTTTTAATAATAGAAAAAATTAGGTTATCCTTCACGCTTTGTTCTTTAATAAACTCGAATCTGCTACATACTGCACAAACCCTGCAGTTTAGTATTTACTTGTATTGCATAATATATATAACAAACCAAAACACATATACATACCTAATCCATCCAATCTAAATTCGTGAGATATCCCGTACCTCATTGGAAATTTTTACGACGTTTGAGTTAAGCATGTGTTTTACATAGTTTTGGTTGAATGAAATACTAAATTCTAGAAGTATGCTATTAAACAGGAATCCATTATATGCATGATATTTCCATAAAATTTATCTGCTGGAACTAATTCATCTTTATCAGCAAATCCCCATAAATGATTCATTTCAATTAACCTAAACGCAGCCTGTTCCAGAGAAGCTCACAAATGGATTGTGCGTTGTTCAAAAAAAAAAATCTTCACTGAATCAAATAGGGTATCGCGTTAACCTAACTTCCTTTAAAAAATAATTCGACTTGAAAATGATGGGTTTTGAGTTTTATTGTGTATTTTTATTTAAATACCTGCACGTCTATATTTTAGAGATTGCATAAAGACTTTGCATTAATTTGCGTTATTTATAGGACAAAAGAATGCTTGTTATATACATATAGTGAGCTTCAATTTCCTGCTGCATGCAAATTCTAATATCATCCTTGTTACAATGACGTGCCAGTAAAAAGGGTTGACTAGTCTTGAATGGTCAGATAGATGTAATAACAAAACTACATTACATTGTATATTCGCATAAGTATTACACTACATTCAAATCAAGTGCTTACTCCAACTTTACTTTACTTTTGCCACAAAACTACCACAACGATTTAAACCATGTCATTGTGCAATCCAACCAGCGTTAATACACGGTTAGCAGTGCCATGAGCGAATTTGCGGTGACAAAAATGGTTTTGTCGAGTGACTTGGGATAAAAATGTTTCGTGACTTACCGTTCCGTAGCAGAGAAATAGAATTGGACGAGGCGAGTGCGACAACGAGAGCTGCACATGCAACAACAAAGAGGCAAACGACGACCAATAACCGACGCTCCATTCTGGTTCTCCGATTCCACCATGGTGGATTTCTGTAGAGAAAAAAAAATCATGAATTATTACCGTAACATGAAAGGGCTTTATTGGGCTATCACAAATCACGAAAAATGGGACAGGAAGGACATAATTTTAGAGCTTAACAAGAATATTTTGTTGTTTTATGCTAACCCTATGTGCGACTGCACTTCCGTAGAATATGTCTTCATTTTCCTGCTCACAATATTGGTTTACTTAAGTGTGATGCTAATTATTGTATCAAAGGGAAAACTGTTAGAAACGCTCCAAGAGCCCGAACCAACCTGCAACCTTTAATGGCCGGGAGTTAACTAACAACTGAACTTCAAACATCGGCCGAACTACTGATACATAGTACCCCGTGCATATCAAGTTGATGAAATGGAGATGATTGAATTCGTATTTTGTAAATAGCAATTTTGGCCAAAGGAAATGCATACATAGGCGAGGGAGAGAGAGAGGTTAGGCCGAACTGAGCATGATGCACGTATATGTACATATTAAGATGAGCTTGAGAATACTCAAAGGGTTGATTCCCATACCTATAAAATCTTCTTGAGTTCAGGTAGGAGGAGAGCTCCGTACAAGCATTCGGTCAGTTAGCTACGTACACATTGAGATAAACTGTGCGTAACACATATTATTTATGCCATATTCATTTTATTTTCCTGTATCTCAGGTGAGTCAGCTTGAACTGTGATATACAGCGATAATCAAGACGTGTGTATGAATAAACATTATATAGAAAAAGGCAAAGGAAACAAGAGCGTCCATTCACAAGAGTATTGCCACGCCATGGTGGTGGAAATAAAGATAATATGCATAAATTTCATACTATGTTTGTATCAGCATGTCTACTTGTTTGTATATCAGTGCTATTACAAGATGTGCCCGTGCTCCTAAAGGTCGACTCTCGTTTACTTTACAATTACATTACGGTGTTTTCTTGCCCCACGGACAGTCGTAATTCTGTTATTTCTTGCGTATTAAGTCCATACAAAAGCAGACGCACTAGATTTGCCTTTGCCACAGTTTAGCCAGTAGTAAATCGACGGATGCATTCATCCTTTCTAATCAAAACTCGTAGACAATAATGACCCTGCATGTATAAGCGATGGGATTTCTTTATGACTATATGAAATGCAGCGTATATAGTATATATGTCAATATATTTACTCACAACATTGAATTTTATGCAAATTTTGTTGGTAGGTATGTAGGTACTAGCAGTCTTCTGCGTTGCCTTTGAGTAATTGCAGCTTTGGCAGTAACCACCAGAAAAAGCAAGGGGTGCAAATAGACTGTTTAAAATACTGATATGACTGCTTTTTCTGTGCGAGTTTGCTCACATTCACACCGTTGCGCAGTAGTATTTAAGTAAGATGTGTGTCATTCACAGCGAGTAAAAAGCAACGGCAGTATGAGTTTAGAAAAAATCAGGAACAACAACAGAAACGGTCGTCGTCTGTAGGTAGGTCGACGTTGATAATACGGCTAGCTATTGTTTCTCTCAGTTTAAAAAAAGAGATTCTACAAGGATGATATGCACACACTCGAAATTAGTTGGGCGCCTCTTTCTACGTAGTATTATTGACGAAGCAAACCATGAAAAGCAGTGCAGTGCACGCGGTGGGAGACAAGACATCATGCCATGTCCTAATCTTGTCATATCTCAAAGTACACCCTTTTCGAATGAACGGACACTGCAAATAAACAGCCAGACTATATATGTGCTTGCAATTTACTCAAATCGTCAGGGCATACACAAGTCCATATAAACTCTGATTTGACGTATTACCTTCGTTATAAATCCATTATGAATGATGAATGCACTTTGCATGCAGCATTTTATGCATAATAATTGCCAATGAAATAGAGCTTAATTGAGAGGCTACAAGGGACTTTTCAAACGAATATAACTGTACTTACAAGAAGGTCTTATCAGGATGTTGAATAGCTCCGTTAGTACTATTATTGGCTTGCATCAAAACTAATTCCACCTTTTTGTATACTCTTTATAAAAAATGGACGCTTGGTACTGCAAGCGGAATAGTCGGAGAGGATGTAAATACTATATACGACTAGGAGATTCTCTAGTGTGTACTATTTTTGTACAAGTGACGTGATATATTGTCCGATTCCACGTGCTCTGTTACATAACACTAAATGTCAACTTCCGGATGGGAGTGCAAGGAGTAGAAACGCTTTGGGCTATGTGTATTTATTTGTACAATCATTTCAGACAGGGAAGATGATTCGGCATTTTCGCATTGGCTATGATGAGGAGGCCGATAGTTATAACCGCATCGATAACGGCAAGGTGGTAATGAGTGATTGGCACAGTAGGTGTGAGGGTGCTTGCACGACTTTTAATTGGATAAATTACAGCTGCTTTATCACCACAACAAGACACTTGCTTGTCCGGTTCTTTGGCAAAGTCATTTGTATTACTTTTCATCAGTGAAGTACCAACAATGTCACTTCTCATTGCAACGACAAGAATCCTCAACAAAAATCACGAAACCAGGTAACGCACTCGTTTATCTACATAAAAAACGCTGTGTGCTCAAAATTGTGACAGATGAAGTCCTCCAAAGTAGTAACAAGACGGATATACGGATATACCTCACCGCATGGGTTGCGTATAATGCATATGTGGTAAACGCTGATACTCAACAAGCACTTTTCGCAGAAAAGGTATAGGTAGTCACAACGTACGTGGGGTATTGGCTCTAACACTTTTTCTCAGAGAATGATGTGAAAATTAATTGAAATTGAAACACATCTCGCATTCAGTTCAGTCATGAGAGGAAAAGCTTGGCTGTGAAATTCAATCATACGACATGATGCTCAAAGCAGATTTATCCTGATTTCAGGTAGGGTGTAGGCACAGCTTCACGACGAACGAGAGAGCGGCTTAATGAACAGGCTTCACTGCAACTGCGATTGATTACTAATGTCAACATGAAATTCTTCCACTTCCTTAACTTTCTTCATTATTTGTAGGTACCAGGCACAGAGAAACCTTGCTTTTTGCGATGCTATGTACAAAATAAGCTCAGCTATGGTAAGAATTTTGGTAGCAGCACCAAAATGAGCGGAGTTAACCCATATACAAAAGAAACTTTCTTAAGTAAGATGAATAACACAAAACAGAGAAAATTTTCAGGTTGAGTCCCCCAATGAGGAAGGTGCTATGTTATATTATTTGGTGTGGTGGGCAAGAAAGCGGAAGGAAGAAGGACAGAGGGAGTAGTAACTGTTGGTGGGTATCGTGTGATACCAAGACAAATGTCTTGATTAAGGAACCCTCTTTCCTTGCAGATGATGATAATAATCACAAGAATAGTTTACCCTAACCGTATATTATACATGCAGAATTCCTAGTGCCGCTATGCGAAATGTATCTCTTTGACACGAGGACCAAATGACTACTAAGCTGGAGTCGGATAAATCCAACGAGTGCCATGAGAATGTGGTATGAGTGAGCCTTTTAGTATCGTTTCAGGGAGCAACAACTAAGCGATTCTCTTTGGAGGGATGTGCCCACACTTGGATGGAGCACACAACCTCAGTTTTTACAAGAGTCGCAGCTCACTTTACCTCTCGCTCTGCTGATATTCTCTATGCGGGCTTATAGATCATCATGATCATTATATCACGAGTAACTTCCTTCCTTGCACATTTCGTGTGGAGTAAAAGGCAAGGGCAGAAGGCATGGCATGGCACTCATCTGATGATCTCCCTCACAAATGGACTGTATTTGTACTAAACTGCCACTAATACACTATGTCTTCTTTCACTGCAAATAATTACCGCGATATTGCATGTTGCCTACTTCCTTCCTTTACTACACTACACTGGTCCATTCTCTATGAAATGAATACGCGATACGATACACACAGCTTTTAATCCATAGCAGCGGTGCCAGCGGTACATGGGTGACAGAAGCGGACCCGCACCGCATGGGTAAATATGGCATAGTAATATGAGCCCAGTTTACTAGTAAAAGTGAGTGAGTGACTGAAGCATGATACTCCTGTTTTCACGGAAAATGGTAGTGGCACCCGTGCTGCAGGAATCACTTTAAGGAAAAGTGTAGCCTATTATGTATCTACTTGCAAAGCTTGTGGAGCTTTAGTTTTTGAGAAGGAACTCATGAGTTGACTCTGACTCTTCTTCGGCCACATAGCAAAAAAGCCTTAGCCACATTCGTTTTCCAAAGATAAGCTCATGCACTAAGAAACAGCCAACTCCAAAGAAAAGCCTGTATTTTATGAGAAAGAATAGCGATCACTTTCGTTTTTCCACTTCTCCATATTAATGTTTTAGGGAAACTATTATTTTTTCCACCTCCCTTACCCTGGAGTGTGGGCATGGGAGTTATGTGGTGGGGCACAGTAAACAGAAAAAATATATGAGATGAGAAAGACTTGCAGAACTGCGAATAAAGGTTTTCCCTGTCACATGTAATTTGTAAGTCAAAAGTAATATTCTCGTTGGACATAAAACGTACTAACCTTAAGTTTCTCATTATCCATGTGATTTTACATGAGCGAGGCATAATAAGCTCCTAAGAGGAACCAAAGTAAATAGTTGCCTATGTCATATTTCACTCTGAAAAAATTTGTCGTTGCGCGTCTCATTTTTGAAGGCTCTCGCTCTCGGAAGGAAGAAAGTCTACAAATATTTAATCCCTCAAAAAATATGCACTCTCAGGCAATATGTATCTACGCGGAAGATAAAAACACAGATGAGCCGTAGAAAAAGCAATAATACGCCCGCTGCAACAGAAATCTGAAGTGTAAATAGATTTTTCAGCCTTTCAAGCCATATGGACGGGCGGTGGAAAATGTCTCCAAAAACTGATTATTATCATAAACAACTTAAATCTCCGATAGTGTGGGGGCATATACATCGAGTAGCAACCCAAATGGGAAATTCAGAACTAGGGAAACCCCTTATCGCCCGATCAGTACGTTCATCCATGTTTAGAAATCACTTTTGAAACTTCGGCCAAGAAATTTGCAAGATTTACGACTACCGAGCAAGACAATTTCTGATACACAAGTGAGCTGTCCGAAGGGGAAAGAACTTAACATGTAAAAGTCATTCATGTAGTAGGTTACACACACGCCACGCCATCTTGAATGTCATCTCTCATATTTAAAACGAATCTATTCTAGAGTATGTATACTGTTGTGTCTGTCTCAGCAAGAGTTGTGCTTTATAACACATCCACTTCGGAATTGCCAATTTATGTTATTATGACTTCTCATATTACGACTTTTTCACGGTGAAGATGAGTCGGAACGCAATTTGAATATAAATTATGTGATATTTTCGTTTGAAATCTTCAACGACAATTTTCTCTCGTAAAGCTGGAATCTATACACGTGCTTGCTCATCGCGCATCACAGCTTTTTTCGCTAGCAAACAAAATACTCGGCCGGCGGTACTAATTTTGTTTTGTAAGCTTGTCTCTCGCACAGGACAACCTACTACTTTTTCCGGGGAAACATGTAACATGCAAACGAGAGGTAATGAGATAGAAAACGTATTTGCGAGTAATAAATGACTCATACGAAGATCCTTGAAGGGAAATAAATAGTATGGAAATAGTTTTTTGCTTTTTTCTTGCCTTTTGCTGCATCCCATAGTATTCTTGTTTAATGTTTTAGCTAATTTATCAGCTAAAGTTACAAGCTGTTACGTGTGTTTCCTTTGTTCCAATTTAGAATTATAATAAGAACAATAAGCAAACTTAAAATTTGCTTCTCGGAGATGGCAAAGAAAACGACCACATTTCATCTTTCATGTAGAGAAAAACGCTTGTTCATTTCGTTGGGGCAAACACACATTTTGTAGCTCATTAAGTAAGGGCTACACAGTGATGATGACAAAAAACTTAGTGCTATCGCCATTGTCTCAGTGTCTCTATTACACTGTCTGCTGTTAAGTAAGAGAGACAGGGCGAGATCGATTTTCCTGCTTTATGAGCTTCGCTTCCGGATTCTAGTTGGGAAAGAGGAAAACCTAGTCTTCTGCTGTTACTCGGTGGGAAATAAGGCTACGGGCAGAGATTAAAACAGAGATGATGACTGAGGGTATTAGACTGAGTGAAAATGGGATCACATAAAATATGTCCATATATAGGTATATATATATATATATATTTGTCGTATGCATAAAACACTTGTTTCACAAACCCCACATGCATCAGTTTCAATCCTCCCGAGACAAAAAACATTAACAGTCTCGTGGAGGACACTCAAGGGACTTGTATCTTTTACCCTTGAGGGATATCAGCCACGTATGTATCCCAACTCGACTCCGTATATAAATAGATAATGGGTATATGGTGGGGACATATTGGAGAGTCAAAGAAGCACACAAGAGGTGACAAAGTGAACAAGCAAGAAAAGCACTTTTGTCCTGTGTTGTGTACACACACCACATGGTCGTGGGAACAGCGCCAGGCTCTCGGTTTTTGTCTGTGGCTGCGGCTTCTTTGCTTTTCATTTTAGTCCGAAGGAAGACACTACCAAGTATTATATTTCTCCGGGAAGGAAACCATCTACATGGGATTCATTTTGTAGAGAAAGAATTTCTAGAATAAATCGCATGACATGTTCTGAATGTAAACCTCTTAGGCAAATTCTCCAGATTTCTGGATGATATATCTGACACTGTGAACACATATGTTCCACCTACCAAATTAGGCCTTCTCAGACTCTCCACCTATTTCCGAGAATCCTGACAAAGAAAGAATTATAGTTCATTAGTCTTGTTTCGCTACTCCCTCCCTTGATGGGCTTACTTTGCTGAACCTATCCAATTAACGGAATCTTAACGTGATCTGTGTGAAATAGATGTGAAACAACCACCAAAACTACCTATACCACTGTTGCTTAGAACGAGAGTGGTTCCTGTATGAAAGAAAATTATTTCCAGTTGCAAAATTCAATTACAAGAGAATTGTGGCAACGAAAGGAATAGCTGCACTAAATTTTAAATCAAAATTACCCTGGTTGTACATGTATCCGATATGTGGGGGTGTACTCCAGACAATAATCAAATAAACACTGTCGCCAGAAATAATCTTGCAGCGGAGTTTCCTTTCTATAAATTTGTTACTGAAACGCACTGCCTGCACTGGAGTTGTGTGTGGCTGTATAAAAACATAGGTAGCATTGACTGTGTAAGCTGAAGGACGTTTTTCAGAGGGGACGGACGACTAACTTGGCGTGGCTAACGGTATAAACAACGGACAGCGTGTCGCTTTCTTTGAAACCGCAGGTTGCATACAAGAGCTTCTAGAGTAGGCCAAACAACAAACGCTCATTCATCATCTCATGTCAACGTGAAGTGAAACAGACTCCAAAGCTATCACAATCAGTTAAGATGTTTGTAACGCTTGTTTTGTAGGAATTGGACTGACACTGTAAATTGAAAGAGCGTCTAAAACTGTTTTGACATTTGCAATTTTCCTTCAGTGTGACGGCTCAAGAGTTTTATAACCAATCACAGACTGCATGTTCTGGTATTAGGTTCGTATGTAGAATGCATATGCATATTATTACCTATACGCTATACTGTGACTTTAGAATCGGAAATGATTCCTTTCCGATGTAAATGTCTTTACTCTAAATAATTGAAAAACAATATGACCAGACATGACAGCTTCGAAAATGGCTAGTGAACAGCCAGGTTCGCCCAACAAGCTAATATTTTAAATATAACAACCAAGTAACGGATATAGCCCCAGTTACTCCGTTACTTGTTACAAATTAAAGCACCCGCGTACCTCCACTTTCAAACACTTCGTGCAATTTAAAAGGATCCACCATATATAATTCAAGATTATATGCCTAATCTACGGGAGAAGCAATACGCATAAAATATGTGTAGGTAGTTGAGTTGAGAAAGGTTATGCTGAACTAGGTATTTGGGGTGTGGCACACAGTTCCGTAAGTAAATCATTTCTTTTACTTACTGTCACCCTTTCGAATCACGCAGCCAAGCGCAAGGCTTTTCGATTCAAATAAAAACGAAAAGGAATCATAACTCAATATTCTTTGAAGGAATAAAAACTTTCAAGAAAGATTAGACAATGACACAGTTCCCAGTTAATATGTATTTTTTATTTCTGTGAGTGAGTAAAATGATTACATCATTTTTTTCTCTCCTATAACTGTTACCCATATCATAAAGACCACACCGACTCCTTTGAGAATGTGAAAAAATTGAGGAGAGAACATTATTATCGTATTCTGACTGAAGCATGGCGATAGCATCCAAAAACGAAACCATTTCACATTATGCGTACATGAGCGTGTCTCGCCGTGTTATGTATATAAATTACACGATTTTTTCGCTACTTTAACTGTAGAATATTATTATCATCTGCTGATAGAGTCGGCAATCGACGAGTCCCTTCTCCTTTTCGTCAAGTGCTCCTAATTTTCCTCTCTTTGTAATACATTTACACGTTTCCTATACCAATGCATACTCAACACTTGCCACAGAAATTAATTGCCTTTCACAATTCACATTATCATCATCGCCTAAGCCTTTGATTGGGGAAACTTCCACTTCAATCCATTCATATAATATACACACCGTGTCGGTTGTTGAGAATCATTGTAAAGATGTAAAGGCACGAAAAACTAATGAGTGGGGATAGCACAGGCATGTAATTGCATACTAAATTATAGGCATCAAATATTAGAAATGAGTGAATGATTGGTGATGCTTTGGAATCAAATGGATTTCTTGTTTTGATCATTGTACGTAATAATATGTATGCGTTATTTGGTATAGATAGTGTGTAGACAAGGTGTATCGTCTACCTATCTGGTGCTGCTGCATTGAATATTACAGCTGAAGGCTTCATCAAGGAAGGGAAATAATAAAGTCATACTTTGAAAATTTTTGATGCATCATTGCATTGCACGTCCTTATTGAAGTACCATTTTGACACATTTCTTTTTCATAAATAGTGAAGTCCTTCTAACCTACATAATTTCTTTTTTGCTCTACGTCTAATTTGCTTTTTGCGGTTATCTTCACTTCGCTCTGTGCACCAACTTTACTTTGGCTAGAGTCAACAAGATATATTTTTACTGACATACGTAGGTATGTTGTTTGTATACAGAATCTCTCTTCCGTCAAGGAAGAACTAATCTTTGAAAGGGAAGTGACAATGTTTGCCAATTTGAGGATTGACTGACTTGCCTGTTATATGCAGAATGACTAAATTAGTACTTTTCCCAATGTTTGAACCAAACTACGTACAGTGCGTAGAGCAATCCCTATTACTACAAGAAAGAGTATCCCATAGTCGACAGTGTTGGAACCGGGAAGGAATATGCAAAATTCATAATTCCTGTTCAATGTTTTGATAACCTCTGAAGAGCTCATTATCAGTCAATGCCCTATCAACCTACTAACAATAAGTAAATGAGCTGTCGTCGTAACGTGAGGACTTTTTTGCTTGCAATATCTGGTTTCATAAAGAGTTTTATACATCTTCCTTCCATGAATGCAAATTGTAGGGAGGAGTTCGAGGTACAAATTCAAAATATTATTGTTTAGACATGTGCTGTGTAAACATTACCAACAATATTGCCATTTCCAAATACTTGAATAACATACACAAAGAGTCCAGTTGATCCGAATAGGCACGAAATAGCTGGAAAAGATTTATTCACATATCGCTTCAGAAATAATGACAATATTGTCCATTCTGGTTCACTTTGTAATTTGACTTTCTATAGCTTCCAAAGAACACACAAGCATCGTGATTGTGAGTGAAGGCTCTGAATTTATTGATTACCGGTGACAGCTCAATACACTATAGACACTATACATAATATATGTAGTTTAACAGATAAGCTACAAGTCCACCTACATTCTTTCGACCGAAATACCCCGTAATGGTTTCATTTGAAAAAAAGAGCACAGCAGGGCGACACCAAGTCTCCTGTTATAAATAGACTTGAAGCAAAGGGTGAAGCAGTTACCCATGCTGTTCCTCAGGATTAAGGTCGGACTAGTTCGTTGCCACATATGTTATACTTGCACCCGAATTCTAGTCTTTATTGTTTCTTGACCTTACTCCTTACTGATTCTACGATAATACGCCCTGTCATCCTTTGTGAACTTTACATAACATACCGAATCACGTACCGTTATGTACGTGTACCGTCAAATCAAGAAACCTCCCTATTATCTATTATTGAGTGCTAAACGTATATCACATCACCCTTTGGTCCATTTAATTTTTTGAAACGAATGATAATGACTTCCGAATAAAAACATGTAGCATGACTTCAGCTATTCTGTCACAATGAATGACTCTCGTGGCAAATTAAATTTGCCAAGGTGGACCCCTACCGACGTTATATACGACTCAAGAATCATCATCCTTTTCGTGCTCACTCATGCAGAAAATCGGCATCGCAAACATATATAATTTCGTCCTCGCTTCGGTATAAAATACCGATAGCATAATTCAATGAATTAAATACACTTTAATTGGATTGAAGTTTACAGCAATTTCAGGTAACTGATAGGGCATAAGTGTACAAAATGTATATCATTACCGAAAACAATACAACACTCCATTTTCCACCTTTTACGCTCAATAATTACCATTTACGTATATTTATTGAAAGATAAAAACATGAGAAGATATCCCAAGATATGATATTTGGGGCGTCGTGCACGGAATGAAATTTTTTATGTTCATTCAAGATTTATTATATAATCTGTAAAAATGCGTGTAGGTACTATACTGCGTAAAGTGGAATATACTAATGCGAATTACGGATATCCTATGCAGCGGACTATAAAGGGATCGTACAACAACAGCAAGATGCTCAAATGACGTGTTTTGGGGCAGGTAACGTACGCTTGTCTAACAATGAAAAAATTGTGTTGAAGGGCTAGAATGAGTACATGAGTATGAGTATGCACTATAACCTGTAACATGTTCGTCAAAAAAAGGAAGTAAAAATTTGTATCCCTTAATGAAACGCTTTCTGATTCCTTGGGTTTTACACCTCAAAATATGTTATATCATAGACGAAGCATTGTTGATGTCGATTCAAAAATCAAAACCACTATATATCACATCGTGTATCTAAAGGTACTCTGTGTTACGAGATTATGAGACCGGAAAGATCATACTTCCCATTTTTATGTTGAGAGCAACTGCAACTACGCAGCTCTGATCAGGTGGTTCCTTCTTTTGGAACTCACACCTTCCTTCACTCACGATAATGCATGTAAAACTTATTAAGATACATAATACGATAATTGAAATAGGATATGAAGAGCTTTACAATGTCCGTTTCTAATCTGTGAATATTTTTGGGCTATTTCCTCTAAATGGGTACACTGAGCAAAAGAATTTTTATTTCTTTGATACTTTTGCTAGTTATGACATATCCCGTTTATGTACTCTTTAATAGGTCAAATATAAAAGTACAAAACGTTAGGTATCGCGGTTGCTTTACTCATTCATATGCAAAGAAAGTGACCACCACATGCAGACGTGGTGCACGAGCATGTGTTACAAGTTACAATGCGTATTTTTGTAAGCGTAAGGTGTACATAGCGAGTACACACAGACACTGTCTCTCACTCTCGTCGTGTTTAAATGTAAATATGTTCGTCATCGCATCGTATATTTGTCCAAGTGTCCTGTTGGTTTCTATGCCGGAGGCACAAAAATGCACATGCATGCGGCTGCAACTGGTTGCTCATTATCGTTCATCGTCAGTCCATTTTTTGACTTATTTGGGATAAAGGACAGACAGATTCAATTGTAAAGAGATGACTAAGCGTGTTCACTGTGGAACTTAGTAAATAAAGTTAATGATATCAATTTTCTGATTTGTAAGGAAGATGTAAAATGAAAACTTGATCATATATTATTACAATGATTCTTTAATAAAGCGATAGCGATGTTAGTGAGTGAGAGTACTTTACTCCAATCATATTTTTAGCGTTTCATATTTACGCACTTTATATATACTGTTTTCTCGCAGTTTTTGTGCATGAGGCTGTTTATTTCGCATAGCATCATGCTCAACATCAAAAATTCTAAACGGTAGTAGATATTTATAAGGCCTGAATAAATTCCACGAAACTAAACCAATTAGACTATATCATAAACAACTGATTACATAATTCGTAAGAAACAGAATATATCAGATGCCGGGTCACTTCAGAACTGGCCGACATTATCAGTGAAGCAATGATTCCTTTATTGAAAATTATGCATAATGTTACTCTATTGAGTGATTGACAAACAGACTTCCAAATAATTATTATGCTAGATGACATACTAGTTACTTATTTGTGATTGATTACAAAGTGGTCATACCGCAAAATGAGGTATGGTCATGGTACAAACCAACAAACAACCGCAAATCAGCCTATTAGACACGATGCATTTTTATAACTATTTTTCCCGCAGGTAAGTATACAGAATTTTTTAATTTAACGTCAAGAGAGGCATGCATACACTCGTAGAGATTTATGCTCCTAGCCTGAAAACAATACCACAAAATCATAGTTGAGCCTATTCTCTCTAACCGGTGTAGGATTCACATCTTACAGTCTAATATCTGACTGGCTAAATATTAAAGTAAATTGCAGCTACAAAACTTTACCAACTAATCAAACTCTCATTAAAACCATAGTTAAGTGTGAAAGCAATTTTATTTGTTTTTTGTGCTGTTTACAATATCTAAACAATACTCGCAATCAGTAGAAAATCATTTCGTAAGCTCACAGATATGAGATAATCCATGGTCTATGCTCTACGCCCCGTTTGCAATCAGCAAAAACGTATTGGAAAAGTACGAATAATTATTAAAGTTTGACGATTAAGTTCGTCGTGACATTCAAAATCACGAATAACTAGTTGAAAGCTAACCAGTTTGCATACTGGAATTTAATACGAGGAAACTCCGTTGTTGTCTTGTAATGAATGACGTGACATCGTTCTAAACACACGCAGAAATGCCTATATTACAAAACTAATTTGATGTTTTTTCATGTAATTAGATTACTGGCAGTCTAATCGTAAGTACATAGCAGACGGAAATTACATCTTCCATTTTCTCATCAAATATCCAACATAACATTATTCAGAACTATCCAGCACCACGATACATCTCCATTGTAAAACTGCTGGCACAAAAATACTCACGTGTAATTTTTTATCCGTAATTATTTCAGTAAACCATATAACCCAACTTTGAAATACTGATTAATTTTATTGACAGCACAACATGCACATAGCAATGCAGTGAATTTTGCTGATCACTTTTTCGGAAATGCGATGGCTGTGTCATGCTATCTTTTTATTCAATACCATTTCATGAAACTTGAGCTGATTTCATGCGCTGATACGTAGGTACGTACTTCGGACAATACGATGTGCTTTTCCTGTCTAATTTTCTCATAATTCAAGTAACATGATGATCCTGACATTATTCACCTGATACCTAGTTTTTTCGACCGTATAGACGTTACGTGACAAACCATACTACATGTACCCATGTCCCCCTTTCAGATCGATGTTTAGTCTGAAGCTGAAATGTGTAATAACTTGTATATTATTATATGCTTCTGTCGATGTCTGTAAGTTCCTTTTTCCATGAATAGCTGCTGAATTTTTGATATAGCTATAGCTTTACGTCCAATTTAACCATAAGGTTCACTTTCAAACTGCATACACCTGAGTGGCTGGGAATTTTAGTATCTTTTTTCACAAGCCCACCATATGATAAATCATTTTATATATCCCTTTTCCCTTCTTAACAGCAATTAACTTATCCAGTCATCATCTCTCCATGGTGTGCGTGAAAAGTGCAAGGTCACATGTGAGGCAACCTAATCAACGATGAGACTTACAACTAGTTTGATAATACAGTACGTTTTATTTGTTGGTTTATGAAAAACTAACCAAAGTTTCCCAAAGGTTAGGCAGGTACAGACATCTCGCCCGTCTCTAAACACTTCATTAAATTGAAATTGAATTCCATCTAAATACCACAACATAGTCGCGGAAGTGGAATGGTTGCAAAAAATGTATTTATACAACTTTACATTCACCGCATTTTTAATTTCTTTTCAGTTATGCCAACCTACCACGCGATAAATACCTGTAAACACATGTGTGAATCTCTCCGTAAAAAGTTTAAAAAACAAAGCCACAATTTAAAAGAGCATCCCGTGGAGTGGAGTCTGGAACGCTTTGCATGTTACGTAACATACAAGGAAAATCAATTTCTAAACAAAGAATGTCGGAACTGCTAGAATCTACAATAATGGTTTTGTTTGGTATCAAGGGATGCACGTATGGATATTTATATTCCATACAAGAATCAGCACAAATTTCCCATGATATGTTAATCAAGCTCACATCACACGTTTCTTAACCTCCCTCACATCCACATCCCATTCTCTAGAGGGATGAATGGGAATCACACAAAAAGTAATGAGCGTACACAGTGGTGTGCTGAGTGTGAAGAATTGGCATGTGTGTAGGTTGTGATGCTACTACGTGTGTGCATTCAAAAACGGATTCCTCAATGCAGAAAAGAAAGATCGCAAACTTGAGACTTCTGAAGAAAACAAAATAAAGCTTTGGCTTTAGGTATTAGTCGACAAAGGATATCCCTAAAAGCGACGATTAGCATTAAAAGTGAAGATCATCTCACACCGTTATTAACGCTACACTAAGCAAGGTAAAGCACAAAAGACAAGGATTTAAACAGGAGCAAATACAGTTTTTCGTTCATTCATCGTTAGCAAAACTAATGACTCTTTTATGCATCAACCCATGGTCCATTTCTATGTAAATGTAAGTTCATTTAGCGAAAAAATAATAATAAAAACCCATTTCTCCTGTGATACACAATGCAACACAAACACAAACCAAACAGAAAAATCTCTACTCTGTATGCACAGTGTGTATAAGTGTGCTTAACACATTTACGTAAAGACCCTATTGGTGCAGATTTTTCTACCATTTTTCATCCATTTGCAAAACAAATTTGTGTTTTGACGACGCTTACTACACATTTGAATTTGTATGCATAGAGCATGTACCAATTTTCGTGAAAGACAGTCTTTATCAGTTCGTAGGTTTACTTAAAGGATTATTTGTTGAAGCAAAAACTATAATGATGATTCATTCCCTTTTTGCTCGCTTTATGCTGTAATCTTCAGCGAACAAGAATATGATGGAATGTATATTACCTTTAGAAAAGCTTTCAGTTCGAAATCGTTGTTTACCATTTTCATCAATCTGACTTATTCCTAGAAAATGCGTAAAGTGACAACCATTCAAATCCTCCTCTTGTCAACCATTATCCCATCTTATCTAAAACTAACACACATGCACTTTTTGCAATCATGTGTGAATGAACGATTATCATCTTGCACGGTGTGCAGGAGCCAGGGCTATACAACTAAAATTGGCATTGGTCAAAAAATTACATAGGAAAATATGATCATTAGGTAAGGAGGAATGAAAGTAAACAAGCGAAAAATAAGAGCATCTCACTCAAGTTTTTATACATATTTAGATTTTGTTCTATTCGTCATTTTGCAAAATCACTAACTTTCCCCGTCGTCAATTTATTTTTAAAAAAAGACTGAATTAGAGTTGTGAAGATGATATATGATGACAATGATAAAGAAGGAGATAGAAACCGCAAGTTTTTATTCTCCTTGTAAAAATATACTAGAAAGGGCTCTAGTTGACAAAATACACATTCTAGTTGGGTACTTGGTACCTGTGGAAAAAGGAGATTTGATTTGAAAAGTGAATTTGAAAAGAAGGCTCTTTTAAATTGTCAACTCTAAGCATGGAGGTTATGTAAGGGAAGAGATGCATGTAATTTGCCATGATTATAGCAGCAGTTAACAACGGAAAACCAGATAGAATCACTGTTCATCTTGCATTGTAAACATTTTTAATTACGAAACTGTCCCCAGCGGGCGTAACCCGTCGACAATAATAGCCCGTTGTATAAGCGAGGCAGGCCTTGCACTGCTGCCACTGGTAGGCATTCAAATGATATTGTATACGATGTTTGTCGACTCCCGAACAATAATAAAAAAGTGAAACCAGTAACAATCATTTCTAACCGCACACACACCACACAATAGAATAAACATCCCTCTTCGTATAATGGCAATTCAATCGTGTTGAATGATAGACTTTTCTTGTTATATTTTATTAAGGGGATCATTTGGGAATAAAATGTGCATTCGCGAAAAGGAAAAGGGACTGCATTCAACTTTTATTGGTCCCTTGTATGAAAAAAGGGAATTAGTATATATCAGCAGCTGGATACAAACAAGAAACCATGAGGGATTGTTAAATTTTCGATGTTTGTTGCATGAGATGACTTTTCTATTGTCAATGAGAAACATTGGACCACAGTTTGTGTTCTTTTTTTTCTTTGTTCGTACACGCATAATTGTCTCTACCCTACGGAGTGAGTGATACGAAAACAAAAACGAACTCCACTGCAGAATCTCCTTTTGCGCTGATAGAAAGTCTGATATAGGTAGGTATATGAAAATTAATGTTCAGGAAAATTACCTGGTTTGAGGGAGTTACAAATGTGCTTAGGCAAGATTACATGGAATAAGATAAGTATGCAACTATATTTTGTTGGGATCGCTTGTCGACTTTATCGATAAACGTTCCGATATGTTTTGTTTAATAGACTTTACGTGAGCTTGTATCAGCTTATAGCAATTTAAAGTATAATCAATCTGTCAGATTGCTACATTTAAAATTTCAGGAAGTGCATGCACACAGGGTGGGTTGAGGGCTCATAGATGGGCGAGCAGATTAAGGAAACCGCAATAGCAGGACAAGAAAAAAATGTTTTTTTACCTAATTTCTGGTCCTAATCTACTGGCTAGAGTGACTTGGCTTTCGGCCTTCCCACCGGATGTTACCGGATCCACCACCATCGTTGTGTAGTGAGTTGAGATAATATCAGTTTATCTGGAATACAGTTACATCATCAATATCATCATCACTGCACACTTATTTACACACAAAAAAACGTTCTGAAATTCTCCGCGTTATGTTGTAGTAACGTTGCATTCAATATGTAGTAATAATTAACTTGGCTACAGAATGTGCTGTGTTTGCGTATTGTGAGTTAATAGTATAATATGTACTAATCAATCAGCGGAGTAATTTTTACCACAGAGTCACTATCACTTTCCAATTTGGAGTTTAAGCTATTGATGCAAGACGGACATCAATATAAAAAAACCTCGCTAAAGACAATGCACAATGTCATGAAGGCCGAAGGTGTTACAAATAACTTTCCTTTTCATACTGTAGCCAAAACAATTTTTGATTTTGTAGTTTGATCCTTTGATTACCATTAAATAATACATCTCAACAGAAAACTAACAATAGAGGGCAGTGTAAAATTAAATTATAAAACCTGCTTTTGACATTTCTCGCATCACCAGTATCACATCACCCATACGTAGTAACGAGTATTCTTTTAATCTGTCAATTTTGGCAATTTGATACATGCGCTACCCCTGCACCAATACTAATTCTTAGAAGCAAGAAATGAAAGCACTTATATGGCTAGAGTGTGTGTGCGTAATTACTCGTTACTTCCCTTGACCTACAATGATTATTGTCCGCTAGGGGAGGCGGAGGGGGTGTCTTGTCCGGAATTTCCGAAAGGGAGTTTCGCATGTGGGCCAGTCAGCGTGCTACGGTACATTTATTCATGTAAGTTTATAGCGAAACGCCTCAAGGTTTATGCATGCGGTTTCCATATACGGAATATGCACACGATGTGGTCAAAGCTCATCGCATGAGATTTCTATTTACGCATAAATTTCAAAGCCTAAAT
>JAANSN010001559.1:0-32263 GCA_036850665.1 Dicranocentrus wangi
GCCTGAATGAGATAATAATTCAACGGTTGGGGTTACAACCTGCAATTCTCCTACTTAATCGTTAGCCAACTACACTCTACAATCTGGATAAATAATATTACTTCATTTCACAGTTGCACATTTTATAACGAGTGTATGGAAGTGGAAACCTGAAACTAAAAGGGCTACTTCGTCCCGTGCTTATATCAAGTCAATAAAGTTCCAATTCAATGTTCCGTAATTCAATTTGTATACACTTTCTCTACTCTGTAGTTGCATTCATACATTTGGCGAGTTTCAAATAAAAAAATCCTCCGCACAACTTATTTGACCTTTCCATGTCTTTGACTTTACCGTTGTAATAAAACGTGTGTGTGTGCTATATATTCCCGCATTGTGACATGCTACACAGAGGTTAATAACACCGTTTGCGTTTGTGTGGTGCTTAGATTGTCATTTCAGAAAACATGCTTTGACTCAAGCATGCCATCCCAAATTCGCAAACACGTCGGGGAGAGTGGAGAAAGACCCAGACTAGACTGTGGAGAGTGTTAGTCGAATGCAACATGATATGCAATCGAGAAACAGGAGTTGAAAACCAGCGTGGGCTGAATCGTGTTTGCAGTTTTTGCACACATGTATAGAGCAGTGTCGTCTCTGCTTTAATAATCCTCACTTCTGTGTGGTGATGGCGATGTGGTGTAGTGAATTAGCACTGAATTAGTATGCAGTCTGATGTGAGGTCCGTTGTACTATATGAAATGGGTGTAACATCTTTTATTCGTTTGCGTGCAAAAAATTCTGCATTGCTATTCCTGGCCTGGCTTACTTGAAACACTATTAAAGCTAGCGTAATGTCATGTATATATGCGAAATCTGTGTGGTAGGTAAAGTTGCCCGACGGGCATGTACTCTTAAAAAGCTGTACAAGACCTACACATATTCTACACATTTTTCCTGCCAGTGTACGCCTGGGGCTTGATAAGCAACCAAGAAACTTTGCAAGTATGCGAGGAATTAAACCATAAAATATGTGATTGTGATGTACTGCCACCGAATACATCTGCAGGCAAACGTTGGAGA
Organism: Dicranocentrus wangi; assembly: GCA_036850665.1. Lineage (NCBI taxonomy): Eukaryota > Metazoa > Arthropoda > Collembola > Entomobryomorpha > Entomobryidae > Dicranocentrus > Dicranocentrus wangi. The sequence continues at coordinate 1,063 of JAANSN010001559.1, forward strand.
GAAATCTACTACATTTTCAGTCTTGTTAAATTAATTTATGATTACTTTGTGTCATCCTCGTTTTTTCTTAAAAATATATAACCAGATAAAGAAATACTAGGTATCATGTATTATGTAGTTAGTTTATAAGTCTTGGTTAACAGGCACATTGTGCAATGTCTGGAGTCAAACCGCGTACTTAATCCCCATTACGATTTCATCTTCATTCCGACTATTAGCTAAAATAATAATCCACCGGCATTGTGGAACTATTATTAAATGAACATTTCTTATTAAGGCAAGATAGAGCTACATATCGTTGCACATATGAAGAGCAAAGTTGCATTCAATTCTTAATGAATACACATGACAGGGAAACTTGAGGCATTGACCTATCATTGTGAAGAGTACCGTGTGGTAAAGGCGATTGATCCTTGTGATAGGTATCGTCAACAATGCAACTCCCAACGCCTACCATTGTTTGATAGTCCCATTGCTCCTTGGCTTGTCAGACAAACGTTTTTTTCTATCGCCGAAAAGATCCCAGTTAATTATTCTGATACTGTTGTATTCACACTACCTATCTTCAAAAGTGAACTACCTGTTTACAAACAATACTGGCAGACAGCCACACAGTTTTTGGGAGTATTTGTGTAATATATGTATACCATTATTTACCGGTAGTTGGTAAGACTTTAGCTTACATTAATTGTTGTGTTAGTCTTGCAGAATAGTTAAAATATCGATAAAGTAATTAAAAGAATTACGTACCGAGACAGTCTTGATTCCATCATTCAGTCTACAACTAAAAACGAGCCACCAATTCAGATTACGTGACTCGGACGGGGTACTCGGGTTTGTTGGGTATATCAAGCTGATTAGCTGATCTAAACATGTACTAATCAATCATAAATATTTACTTCATTAAATACAAAATCCAAAGTCGTTTTGCAACCGTTGCAGATTTTCAAATTCGCTTGCATTAGAACATTATGAATATGGTTTATCACTGCAAGCATGATGACAAATTGGATTCCTTCCGTATAATGCTCATTGTTCACATTTAAATACTACTCATTTTAAAACAAATGTACCAAGATGATAGTTCTGGTCGGATACACCCTAATTTAATTTAACGCTGTCATCTATTTATCATGATCATGATCTTCAGCTACTACCAGAAATAAGATGAAGCCAAGCAGAGAGATCAAGTCAAAAGGGATGAAAACGAAAACAAGTATTTGTTTATCCTTATCTCTACAAATGGTTGGCCTACGGAAACTAGAAATACATCCAACACCAACTAATCTCACAACTTAAAGGTTATATGAGGACCCTTATGCTAATGCTACTTTACAAGGAATATGTCCAAAGTCCACAACCCAATTCATCCAAGCTTTTAGGCAGATTTGTGTGTTTGTTTCGTTTTAACAGCGAATGACGTCAAGTAGAAGTTGGTTGGAGTACTTCCACTCAAACCATTCAGATGGTACACTGCGTTGTTAGTTATTCCACAAATACAAACAAATAACCATGACCAGTAGCCACTACTACTAGACTCTAACCTTTACGTAACTTAATCATAAAACTCATGCGTACAACGTGCTTTTTGTTTTACGAGGCCACAAATTAATTTAATTAGGTAAATTAGATACCTTTACCAACCTGTAAATGTGTATGCGACCTGCACCTGCCCCATGCGATATTATGGTTCATCAAATCAGACAATGATATTGCTTGCTGTTTGCCTCTCCTCTTAGAATCATTCGAAACGATTAAACACTCCAGGCAGTAGACCGTAACATAAACATGGAATGTAACAAAAAGTTGGATAATAATTTCAGAAAACTGAAGACTCTCTGAGCTAACGCTAACATAACACCAGAGCTAACGTACGAGTCAAGAGTATTTCCGGTTAAAGAGTAGCTCACACATATCACGTATAACACAAACGACGCAAATGGTGGTAGAACTTGCGATACAAGGGATAACTTCCCTTGCAACACCCTTCCTACAACCGATTTTTGTTAATTTTCTCTATTGGACTTTCGCCTCGTTGGGAACAATCTTAAGTTTTTGGCAAAAAGGAGACAAGCTCCAGGACGAAAATGAATTATCGAATACCCTCGAGCTGAAAACATTCGACTTTATAATTGGTACGTTTCATAGTTGTGATATCAGAGCATTTCAAACGGGGATAATGTTTGCGAATAAATTAAAGTGAGACTATAGTTTTATTATAAAGTCGGGGCAGGAAGCGCAGGAGGAGTGGTTGCCAACCGTCTTGCCAGGAGCAATTTCAACGTTTTATTGTTGGAAGCCGGTGGGGATTTGAATCCTTTGCAATTTGTTCCGGGTTTTACTCTCTTTTTGCTCAACTTTCCGGAAACTGACTATGTAACTTTCTTCTTGCAAGACAGTATGGTAGGGAATGTGATACATTTTTTCTAAAACGGTTGTTATAATTTATTCTCGTTTAGATGCACAGAAGTGTGCCCCAGAAATACGCTTCATTGAATTCAATCAATCAGGTATTTTAGTGTTTGTTACAATTTCATTTATGGGTATATATGTTTCAATAGAATTATCCAAATGCGCGCAATCGTACATTTTTAATAGGAATCTAGTTGGAGTACTGGGTTCGGTCTAGGAGGAACGGGTTCCATAAACTTGATGATACATTTGAGAGGTCATCGTCGTGATTTTGACAATTGGGACCGAATATTGCGCTCCAAAAACATGACGGCTGAAGACTGGAGTTGGGAGGGTGTATTGCCTGCATTTAAAAATTATGAGGACTATGAAGTGCCTGGTGATGATGGTAAAGTCACAGCAATGCAATGATTGGGGTTTTTAAGTTTAGCATTAATACAATGTGGTTGATTCATAATGTAAATTGTATGCAGTGAACCACGGCTACAGAGGAGAACTTCGTATTGAGACTCCAGGTATCACATTAAGTAACAAACTAGCAAACCTCCATGCATTCTCTGCCGTAGTTTATACGCATGATTTTTGCAGATCACATTGGACTTGCTCGTGAGTTTGTACGTGCTGGACAGGAAATGGGTTACCCCAATGTTAGTATAATCAATCCTTCCTTGAGTTTTATTTGGTTGATTTTAATTTTATAAGATTTTAAAATGAGGATGATTTTATGTTTTAAAATGTTTTAAAATGATTTGCTAATGTTAAACGTATTTAAACATTTACAGGTAGATTTAAATGCTCCGTTCGACGAGGGTAATGAATTTAAGATAAATATTGTTAAGAATGATTGAAATACCTGAAAAAACTTGATAAATTGTGTGAAACTAGGATTTGACATAATTCGGTATCCAATCAGGAGGGGAGAGAGACAAGCATCATATAAAGCCTTTATTGAACCAGTTCGAACACTTCCGAACCTCACAATTCTGAAATATTCACATGTGAACAAGGTAAAGGTCTTGTCTGATGATATCTTTCAAAGTCTCCTCAATTCTATAAGTCTATAATGTCATTAATTATGAACTTTAAAGATTTTGTTCCGAGACGGAAACGTGGCTTATGGTGTCCAATTTGACAGACATGGCAAATCTATCACTGCATATGCGTCGAAAGAAGTCATCATCAGTGCTGGAGCGGTTAACACACCAAAACTGCTTATGCTCTCGGGAATTGGACCCCGACAGCATTTGGAAGAATTCAATGTGAAGCACATTTCGCATATCTGTTTCCCACTTTCCCTACTATTTTATGCTGTATATAACGCTTTTGAACGTAGTTTGGTCAATATACATTTTAGATTCCAGTTGTTGCTGATTTACCTGTTGGGCAAAACCTTCAAGATCACATAGGGGTCTACCTAAGTCCGTTTTTTATCAATCAACCCCGGGCTACATACGTAGATCGTGATATCACTGACATCCGCAGCGGTCAAGTGGTTTACACAGGGGCGAGGTCCATTAAGTTCGACTGGATGCGAAGCAACGGGAATAATGTCTTCAGAACTTGCAAAGGCACGAGGCGAGGGAAACTGGCCTGACATGCATCTCTTCCTTTTCTCGTTCACAATGTTCCGCACAGCGGCCGTCCTTCTCGCTCGTGCATTTAACCTGAAACAGGACGAGATTGCGGAGTACTACAAAGATGACGTCGGAATAGACGCTACTCATGTGATTGTTAGTGGGGCAAGGCCATTTGCGCGTGGATTCATTAAACTGGGAGGAAGCAGTCCATATGATAAGCCAGTGATTGGTAAAATTGTGGGATGAGATATCAGGAAAGAAATAATATTTTTAGGGAGGAAGTATTAAGTAAACTTTTGATGTTTTCCATGCAGATCCAAACTATTTGGGCGACCAGGGTGAGGTAGATTTGAAGGTATTGCTGGAAGCAGTGAAAAAGACAATGTTCTTGATGGAGAATACAACCTCGTTTGGAGGTGCACTAGGTGCCCGGTTTACGAACAAGAAATTACCTGGTTGCGAAGCTTTCGAATTTAGGCAAAGATTATAAAAATCGAATTATACACCACGTACACAATTTTTTCGAACGTTATCAATGAGAATGTATAATTTCAGCAATATATGTTTGTAGGAGTGACGCCTATTGGATTTGTTACATCAGAAGATACACGGTATCTCTTCACCACCCCGTAGGTACGGCGGCCATGGGGAGTGTAGTAGACTCGGAGTTACGGGTTTTAGGCACTAAAAATCTGCGAGTAATGGACGCTTCTGTGCAAGCTGTATTAGTAGTTACAAATACCCAATCGTCAACACTAATGATTGCAGAGAAAGGTTACTTAATACAGTTAAATAAATAAATATTACAACAGCTTACTTTACTCCGATGTCTCCGATACTATGTACATCGTCTTAGGTTCCCAAATGGTGATTAGAGAGTGGAGAAAAACGGAACTTACTGAAACAGCAGCAATTGAAAAAACAAAGCATCTTCAAGAAGGAATGGGGTAAAACAGATTTTGAATAACAATCCAAAAATTAATTAGCCTCTACTTTTATACATTACCAAAAATATACCACCGTTCCAAGAAATTTATGTGATGATTTGTGTTTTTTGCTTACCCAAATAAACTGTTACGGCGATTACTATTACCGATTTTAAAAATTTACTGCGATTTGAATAATTTAATTTATTAAGAGTAATACCAGTTATGAACTAATACGTTTATGAAGATTAATGCGCAATGTCTAAATCAATACACTTCAATCGTAGTCACAGTACAATGATAAGCTGAAACTGTGTTGGGTGATAGTAATTCAGAAACCCAGGCATCTTCAGTTTATTATAAATTAATATAATAATACAGCGCCATAATGTTCCTGACGTACTGTCATGCATGGAACGAGTCTGATCGTTATTATAATATGTATACATAATAGTATTGTTGAGTACAATAAAGATCTCATTAGTTTCCTTTGTTAGCGTATCAACAGCGTAGGCGTAATCGTTCGTGCATAATTTAGCTGTTTGTTTGTTTGTACACAGTGTCAAAGTAAAACTCATTATTAAATTGGTAAAACAATTAGTTTACAATTTTCCTAAACTATATACTCGTGGGGCGTGATGCATAACATGACAATAGCGAGTTACATTGCAGTACCTATATCGTCTGAGATGTTTTCTTCCACGTCTGATCTATCCGAAAGTTTCACTCATTGTCAGACATAGTCTAATTTACCACTACCTTCATCCGTACATGACGTGGGGTCGTAGTCCATACATCCCTTCAAATTGGTGATAAAATACGCATATTTAATTAAGACACACCATTACCAACACCGCCACCTTGCCACCTACATTAAAGTAGACACTACATTGTTATCCCTCTTCCATTCATGCTACATTATTATGCGTCTTGCTATATTAATTGTAAGTAGCTCAACTGATGCGTTTCATTACAGCTATGCCGTAAACTATCATGAATGTCATGCTTCCGTGCATTTAAGTTATCTCCTTGTCACACTTTGCACTTTTTAATGCTAACCCTTCGCATAGCATAAGCAGAAAAAGCTATAAAAAAATTGACTCAAGGCCACGTGATGATGTAGATTAGATACTCTGATACCCAACAAGAGTTGTACCCTCAGGATTAAGATTGAGACAGAATCAGACAAATTTGTGATGAGAAAAATGGGAGTTCATCCTACAGATTTTCTTTTGTTATTGTTAGTGTCATTTTAATGGTAATAGATAACGTACCAACAATAAGTGCTGGCAAACTTCCATTTCCACAGTTCCTCGATTTAGGCAAGGGTCACATAGGCAATCTGTGAGGAGGATGAGGATGCTTTTCACATCAACAGAAACATGTCCTCCATATTTCCGCACTTTTGTAAATCTTGTGTTTACTGTGTTATTAGTAACTGAGCAGAAGTAGAGTTGGAAAGTGAAGTTTGCACGACAATGTCCCTAAATAGCATTATTACCCCGGATCTGCTTTCGGATCCGATCAAGCTACTGTTAAATCCACTAACACAACCCATATTTATTCCAGTTTTGTATCTTGTGTTGGATTCGTTTTCACTCATTCTGTCAGCATGGTTTAGTGCGGACCGGGTTCAGGATGAGCAACGGCCCGATTCTGTGTCTCCGGAGACGTATGACTTCATTATAGGTACTTACAACAAATCCCAATTTCTGAAGAAGAATAATTCGTACATGATTTTAGTTGTTCATTGCAGTGGGTGCAGGTAGTGCAGGATGCATAGTTGCCAACAGGTTAAGCCGCCATTACAACGTGTTACTGCTGGAAGCAGGCGGTGACGCGCATCCACTCCAGTTTATTCCAGGAATCGGACAGTTCCTTTATGGGTGTGTAGTGTGTACACTGCAGATGAAGTTTTAAAAAATATATTCGCTTATTGAACGTTTACACAAGTGGGTGGATACATGATTCTTCGAGTTGGAATTTACTTTCGGGTATTGTGGAATACATTTACAGATTTCCGGATCTCGATTGGAGTCACCGCTCTGTGCCTCAGAAGTTTGCGTCTCTCAATTCTGTGAACAATGTGAATGCAGTTTGCGTCTTCCTAAATAAATAATGATAAACAAGGATTCAATTTACAAAAGTAAATCATGAAAGTGTGTGCTAAGCATTTTGAACAAAAATGTCAATTCAATTTTCAGCAATCGAGTTGGAATGCGGGTCTCGGGTTAGGTGGGAGTGGAAACATCAACTTGATGATACATTTGAGGGGACATAAGAGAGACTTTGATACTTGGTCTTCTGAATATTTAAGCAACGACTCTAGCTGGACTCACGACGGAGTTTTGCCATTTTTCATAGCTCATGAAGATTACAAAGGACCTGGAGATGGTAAATATATGAATGTAGTGAACAAGAACGAATGCTTGTATTACGTGAAAATTAAGGTTGTTAATGTTAAGGTAGAAGCATCATGTTAATCATTATAGAACGATATCACGGCTATAATGGTGACATGCGGGTTGAAGCACCCGATTATATTGGTATGGGGTACGATTTTGTGAGAGCTGGGGAAGAACTCGGGTACTTATCGCAAAACATAATATCTGACACAAAATATTGTATACTTTATTCCATTCTAATTGTAAGTAAAATTGCATTGTTGTAAATTACATAGGTACAAAAACGTGGATCTGAATGGAGCCCCTTTTACTGAAGGTAAACCTAATTTGAACTAAATGACAAAGCAAATATTGTTGGAAAACCCTATTGAAAAGCACCGAATGGAAAAACTAAATTATAGAAAATAATATCCCTTTTGTATACCTTTATATACCCAGGTTTCGACATCATTCGATTTCCAGTTAAGCGCGGAGTACGTCAAGCCCCTTACAAGGCATTCTTAGAGCCAATTCTAACTCGGAAATCGCTCACCATCCGTAGATACGCTCATGTTAACCGAGTTCCGTAACCCAACGAGAGTATTACTAACGAGTAAATGATTCTAATGCTAGCTTCCAGTTACAATCAATACATGCTTTGATTGACCTTCCGCAGGTACTATTCAAAGATGGAAACGTTGCTTACGGAGTTCAATATGACAGACATGGTCGAAAATTGACCGCATTTGCTTCCAAAGAAGTTATCGTCAGCGCGGGGACTGTGACCACACCAAAACTGCTTATGCTATCTGGAATAGGTCCACGACAGCACCTTGGGCAGTTTGGGGTATATGTAAAACATTAAAATTGTTACCAAATAATAAATCGATGCTTTACACAGACAGACATATTACACAGATTCCTGTAATATCTGACCTTCCGGTTGGGGAAAATCTGCAAGATCATCTTGGGGTTTATCTCAGTTATTTTGAGTTGAGCCAGCCTAGAAGTGTGCTGCTAGAGAGAGATCTAACAGTTACTGAATTCGCAGAGTGGGTTTTTAAAGGAGAAGGCATTCTCTCGTCGCCGGGATCCCAAGCCACCGGAGTATTCTGCTCATCGCTGGCAAAAGCTAGAGGAGAAGGGGACTGGCCTGACCTACAATTCTTCTTTTTTGGATACGCTGCATTTCACAATTCTCCAAAGCACGTTTCTCGACTATTCAACCTGAAGGAGGATGAGCTGACTGAGTACTACCGTAATTCAATAGGAAAGGATGGGGCTCATGTTATTGTTTCTGGGTCCAGGCCATATTCCAGAGGTTATGTGAGATTGGGTGGGAGCTCCCCCTACGATAAGCCTGTGATCGGTAATTTTTAAAGCTAAATAATACGTAGAGTAGGTAGGTCCATTAAAACAACTATAGCTAATGTCAAGTTCCCTACACAGATCCAAATTATCTCGGAGATCCCGATGGGATTGACCTTCGTGCTTTAAAGGAAGGGGTGCAGAAGGCTTTGGAGCTGATGGAAAACACTGAAACATTCGGTCAGAAACTGGGGGCTCGGTTTAACAATGTTTCTTTGCCAGGTTGTGAGCATCTCCCCTTTAGGTCGGATCCTTACTGGGAATGCTTTATAAGAAGATTTTCAGTAACGTTACACCACCCGGTTGGAACGGCAGCGTTGGGTAGTGTCGTAGGCAGTGATTTGAAGGTCATTGGAGTGCAAAATCTACGTGTGATGGATGCCAGCGTGGAACCAAAAATCCCGATAACTAACACGCAGGTAAGCAGAATATTTCAATAGCGTTACTATTGTAGATAATTAGAATTCGAATATCTAATTAGATTGACAAACATTGGCAGGCAAGCACCATGATGATAGCAGAAAAAGGAGCGCATATGATTTTAGAGCAATGGAAGCCTCCTCCAGTTTCCAAAACAGGTTTTGTTATATAATGAAGAACAGCAAGCAGGCGCAGGCCAAAAAACTAGTAACAATAAACGAATGCTTAATTACAAGGTAAGGTAAAGTAATGTGGGATTGTTATCTTGACTATATGGCAAGATTGTGAAATTTTTAAAACGTAACAATGTATTATTTTTAAATATTAGCAAAGTTACTGACAAACATATATTTCGTATATGTAAATTATATATTAAATATAAATATGTCCCAAAAACTGCTTGTTGGGTGCTGCTAGTCTGCCGAAATAAATTCTGAGGTTTTAACAATTTTGTTACTTGATGTTTTTGTGCATGTATACTATCAGAATTGTTTTTGCAGTCAGCAAAGGATACATTAAATAAAAGGTAAAAATGGCAAATCTGTCGCGACAGGTTTATGTATTAAATGGTAGCTTATTTTTGTGCTTATTTGGTTAATTGAGAATGATTCATGTAACTGGAGTCTTGTTAACAGTACCACGGAGGGTAGGTGGACTGTGGTTTGCAATTTCCCCATATGAATAATCTTCAATGTTGTCATCTTGATCCGAAATATCGGTTGACAGGTTCAAGTAGTTTGGAGATATAGATGAGGGTGAAGGTGGAATAGAGCTTTGTCTGTCACTGTCCCTAGCTTCGTTAACCGTTTCACTGACTAGTTTGTATGTTTCTTGGTGTAAGGTTCTTGTATTATTGATGTCCTTGCCCTGTGTTTTGGTCGCCTTGAGTAGATTCGCAGCAGGTTTGACAAATAAGCTGAGATTTGGAGAAACGTAAAATTGAAATGGCCCTTTTGTATCATTTCCACTTCCAACTTGGAAAAGGATTCCATGTTTTGTCATCGTAGAATAAATTTGTGGATTTTGACTATCTAGAAGCAAAGTTTCATTCCTAGGAGGGGAGACGAGTGGCTTGTTTATTTGTTGGAAAATTTTACTAGTATCATCCACTGAGTTCAATTCTCTCACCGAAATGATGACTGGTATATTAGTAAATATATCTTGGTCTTGGGCTGTTCGATTCGCGACTTGATCATTGAGGTTTAGAGCTTCAACACCTGGTGATTGTGGAATTGCATAAAGCTTGTACTGAATATCTAATTGCTGATGTTTAAAACTGGGTGGCGATGATGTAGCATTCTGTTGGATTGCAGGAGTTGAAAAGGTATGATGAATAGTTGTACGCAAGTTTTGATTGAGGTTGCTTGCTAATTGAGGAGGAAACTGCGGGAATTGTGATGAACCTGGGTCGGGAAATTGAGTTTGTCCTTGTGGAAATTGTGACTGGCCAGGTGCTAAAGGAGTTTGCCCCGGAAGGAACTGAGGTTGACTTGGAGGGTGTTGCGCTTGCCCAGGAAGAACCTGGCCAGGTAGAAGTTGTGTTTGGCCAGGTGGAAGTTGTGATTGTGCAGGTGGGAATTGAGATTGACCTGGAAGGAGTTGTGGATGTCCTGGAGGTAAATGTGTTTGCCCTGGAGGGAAGTGAGTTTGGCCTGGTGGAAGTTGTGTTTGGCCCACCCCCACAGGCAACTGAGGTTGTCCCTGATGTCCTGGGGGTAGGTGTGCTTGTCCCGGTTGGAATTGCCCAGGTAATTGGTTTGAGCTGCCGGGAAAGGGTTGTTGAGGTCCTTGCTGCTCAGTGGATGAAGGTGGACGTGATGATCCTGAAGCATTGTTCGCATTTGCAGTGTAATTATTACTACCGGGCTTCGTGCTAACTGATGGCACCGTACCTTCATTTTGTGGTGAAACTGTAACACTAGTCGTCGTAGGAGCACTTGTGAACGGCGGCAGTGGCAAGGTGGTTGTAGTTTTATTTAACTCTGGTTTTCGAAACCGAAATCTTAATTTTCCATTTTCAGGAGAAAACAAGTGATCCCAAACTCTAGCTGCGATACGTGACAATGGGTCGTACGGATTTAGATGAAGTTCCAAAAGTCTTGATTTACCCTCTCGAAAGTCTTTGCTATTCAAAATGTCATTTTGATTCGCCGATACGTGCAGTTCCTGTAACTCTAATTTTGCCACCACACAGTTGGCTCCTATTGTGGTAAGGAGAAATGCGACAAGTAGGGTTCGAATACACATGTTGGGTTTTCTGCAATCAATAAATGTGTCTACAAACGAAGTCAAAAAAATATACTGGTGAACTATTTCTTAGGAATCAGTCGCTTATATTTGCAACAAATTCCATGTGGCTGCTGTAAAATTATATCCCAAAACAAATTTCATGGTTTTTTTCATTTTGTTTGAGGGTGTGTGTAGTGGGTTTTGTGTAAGCATGCTTTTCCCTGTGAACATACCACAAACTATAACTTTGCGGATGAATATTTAATTATTTATGCGTGAATAGGGCATAAAAATCTGTTGATGCATTTGAAAGCCAAAGCCAGCGGTATTATTTGTCAGCACACACATCGTTTTACTCGCATTTAAAATAAGTTGCGTTTAAAATTTACAGTTTTGTAAAAGAGAAATCATCATATTATGGGCTTTTAAAGCAAACTTCACCAGCAAAATACAGATTTATATTAGATTTTTCTGGCATACCGTTAAATCGCTTTAAAGTATCTTTGAATTTCATCCATACTTTTACCTTTTGTTTCTGGCACAAAAATCAGGACAAAAATCGCTCCAACAATAGAACAGGAGGAGAAACTCCAAAATAGAAAGTGAAACCCAAGCGAGTGAGCAACTATTAAAAAGTAGTTTGTCACAAAATATGCAAATGCCCAATTGAAAGTTGTACAAATTGCTGACGCAATTCCGATCATTCTCGAGTTATTCAACTCTGCTATCATTATAAACGGCACGGGTCCCAGACCAAGAGAAAATGAAATTATGAAAACTCCCAAAGTTATCAAAGGGATCCAATCTAAAGAGCCATGATCTACATTATGAATCGAGGGGTCTGCAGCCTCCATATAAAACCAAACTCCCAATGCCCCCATTGACAAGGAACTTCCTATGGAAGATATGAGCAGCATTATTCGTCTTCCGGCTCTATCCACGACAAGAGCGGACAAGAACGTGGTGATTACTTGGAGTCCTCCCACAATAATCACGGAAGTATGGGCATCCACAGCGGATCCACTGTGCTCAAAAATGTTCAATGTATACACCAACACTGCTTCAACCCCTGTCATTTGCTGGAAGAAGAGGAGTAACAGACTGATTAGCATTGGGCGAATGACTGGAAGGTGAAAAAAATCTCGGAATTCCTGCTTATTCAATTTGGTGGCTGCTACACTTTTCTGGATCTGTAGAGGATTAGTTGGTCATTTCAGAAATGCATGGATTCATTCACTGTATTGGAACCAGAAATTTAGGGTTATATATACTCACACTACTTAATTCATTTTCAATTTGCGTCACCGCTTTAGCCCCGCGAAGCCAGACTAGCGCCCTTGATGCATCTTGAAGGCGACCTTTTGAAACTAAGAATCTTGGCGAGGGTGGCACAATGCTCATAAGTAACAGCCCAACCAAAATAACAAGGCTGCAGCTCAGAGCTAACCATTGCCAGTTCAAATATTTTCCCAAGCTGTAGGCAAACAGGTTGCCTGACGTTACTTGGAATTGAAAGCTTGAGCCGATAAAACCACGCACGCTGTCCTCGGCCATCTCTCCAAGGAAAACAGGAACTGCCATTGATGCACTTCCGGCACAGAATCCTGCGTATGATATCATGTTAAATAAACTTTACTCAACGAGTTTTAAACATTTTTAGAATGTCAATTAACCTGTTAAAATTCTTCCGAAATATATCATCGTTAAATTGACTGCAAATGAAATTAATAGCCATCCGGTGACAAACGGAATGGATATCAACATGATGGTTCCTTTCCGACCAATCTTTTCCAACAGGAAACATGTCGGTATGCCAGAGAGCATTGCTGCTAACTTCATTTAAGGTCCGAAAGTTAAGTGAACAAATGCATATAAATGTGTTTAGTCAGTCCATGGTTTTGCTCTTGTCTCAACGCGTCTTTTAAGTTTATATATCATTATATTAAATAGGAAATAATGTGAATTATACCAAAGCAATCGACGCAATTTTCGAATACTGGTCGTCAGTAAAGGGTCCCAGCTGCGGCCCTTTTTCCATATCAGGCAACGCCGTACTAAAATACGGATACTCGATGTTTAATAAGCGATTTAGACTTCAAACAAAATTATTCGTTGTAATACCTGGTGTACGCCTCAACAGTTCCCATTCCGAATGCACTCAAAGTTGCTACATTTATGTAAGCCCATTCCATAAATAAAACCATAAAAGCTGAGTCCGATTGAAAAAATGAAATTGCCGATCGAGTCGAATAAACTCAATTACCTGCAAATGCCGCAAAAATTTGAGGTGCTCTTCTCGTTCGAAACCGGAGCACCATCGACATGGTCCGCAAATCCGGACCATTTTCAGGTTCGTGCAAGTACATGAACACAAATCGCAATTTTTTTCTTTTGCTTTTTGTATAAAAAATTATATAAAGCAGCAAAATTTGTTTCGAATTATTAAACTAATTAAATAAGGCCTACATTCCCGTTTTCGTATATTATTCATAAATTTTGCTTATCGAAGCAAGTTTAAGTTTGAGCCGCCTTCTAGAGTCCACGCCTATGGAAATATTAGATGAATATTGGTTTTCAGCTTTTACATTTTATCGGAATATTAACATAGCTGCATTATGCTTCTGTGAACTATGGGTCATGTCGTTCACAAAAATGTAAGATAATGATATCACATTATAGAGCCCATTTTAGATTTGCCAACATCTGTTCGTGACACCTTTCAACTTTTGGTACATGAAAGTTAGCTGATAGATTTACAAAAAGGTGAAATATGTCACCATATATCCAAACCAAACTAAAGCAGCCTTTGCATTTCAGTGCCATTGTCATTTTGTGTCGGGAAAACAATGACTTTCGGCTATTGTCCTTGTATGAGTTATTACCATTTCATCATCCAAAAAATATATGGAAAAGACGTGTCACTCACATTCCGATTTCGCAAGATATCAACCTCTTTATCAACATCATGTTATTGCGAAAAACTATTCCTAGTGTTCTCATCTCATCATCGGCCGGCGTACGAGTTTAGTTCCAAATCCTCGCCCATATCTATTCATCCTCAAAGCACCCATCCGACGGATATAAGCAGATTTTCGTGCGTCATTAGTCATCACATAACAGCTAACATCATCATGCAAAAATATCGTCTGTCATCAACCGCAATATTAATACCATTTTCAGTTGAGAGAGCATACAAGCTGCTCGGCTTACATTTAGAACAAGAGTTTTTGGTTCCGTCCGATCATTAAATTATAGCGACCAACCCACTTCTCCGACTCAAACAACGTTCCGGTAAGATATATTTTTACTTTTATCCAGCATTCACCCTACCCATTCAGAACATCCACCCATATTATCCTATACATATTACATTTTATTCTTTTAGTTCACTTGTCCGTGTCGCTGGTTTTAATCATGATCATCATATAACCTAGCTTTCAGTAAGGTCATGAAAGTAGCCATTTATTACCACTCACTACTCCACTCCGTCAGTTTTTATATCAAAATGACATTTTTATTGTGACCTCAGAAAAGTTATATTGATCCTAAAGATAGTCCCCCATATATATCCGCTGAATAGCACGAAAATGCCAATGAACTTGCATTTTATAAATCATAATGATACCTCAGTAAAAAAATTTCCCTTTGTGTTAGCTTCGTCACTTTAACCCATTATAAAACTTCTTGGCTACAGAATAAGCAGCTCGACAGTAAAAGTAACCAGGTTCAAAGCCCTTTAAAATCCTACTCTAATAACTTACGATTAGCTATAAAAAATATATACGTTTTACAATGCTATAGAGTAGTTCGAGATTAAACAATTTTCTTTTAAGCATTTGCAATGTGCGCATACATGCCAGCGATTACACTAGTATATAAAATCTTTTGTCAACCACACCGTCGTAAGGGAGTACACAGATTATAAAAACAATAAGGTAAACAAACCGAATGCAATCATGATGCGCATATAAATCTCGTATGACACATCCTTCTCTTAGTATAAGTACAGTAAATAACCACGATACGAGTGCGAGTTTCTCAGCGTAAAATTCCATTTCAAACCATAACAAAAACAAAAGTGAGCACGAGCGTAGGGATATAAAAATTTTCCTTTCACAAAACATCAAAGGAATTTTTTCCCCTGTGAAGAGCAATGCATTATGAAAACCATTTTCGAAATACGCATCTAGAGACTATTCGAAGCGTGCACTGGGGAAAACACTCGAGAAAAAAAACGTATCCACTTCGAGCAATCCGCATAGTTACGCTTTACGCTGCGCTGCAACCACGCATATCGAAAAGGCATTGACCTTTTCACAGTGACATTGACATGTAAAAGTGAGCAAGCGTGCATGCAAAAAAGTGTGCAGGGTACGCATGATTGAAAAGGAGTTGTTGATATCAAAAAGGCGAAAGAACTGTGTCTTCATTTTATAGTCCTTTTGAGATGCTCGATACTTTGTTACCTACAAGTAATTGTACCAAGTGGTGTGGACATGACATGCAAGTCCTCTTGGGTATCATCATCACATCATCGCATCGCCTCACTCTGTCTTGTAGTGTTAATACATATTGTATGAAATATGTAAACAGTGCGAAAAGTATGAGCGACCACACTTTACGCTAGCCCTTCTTCATATTGTAGTTGAGTTGAGTTTGGGGAGACAGCCTCTAGAGCAAGCACGGGATGGTTATGGTGACGATGTTTGCCAGTGTTTGAAAACGAAATTGAAACTGAAAAAGTTGGTACTTGTAAGTAGTTATGTGTATGTGGTCGCAATGTGGGGAGACTACTTAGCATGCCGCATGCACATTACTTGCAAGGCTGCTGAAGGAAAACTCTCCCTTTTTCTTTGTTTCAAAAAATGCTCAAGACTCAAGCTACACTTAACATTATGAAGCATGCAATATTTCAAGCTGCGCTTTGTAGATAAATGAGACAACGTATTCATATACGTATTTCATCCCTATATTTATATATACCTATAAATAAGAATATAAGAATATATGTTCTACGATAGATAAACAATGAAAACAGTTGGCGAGCACGCGTCTGTCTGGGTCTGCAACAATCCTAGTAAAAACCGACAATTCACATGTCTATCAAGCGTACCTAATTAAATATAAGGTGCGTTCATGTTAGCATATGGTTTTAACGCTGATATTCCGCATGCAATAATGGTTTTATACCTATCACACTAGTAATTGTACATATAGGCATTTTATTACGTTTGTTGGCTGTCTTCAGCTCAGTAAAAGAAAAATACGCTACCTACCTGAATGAATTGTGACGCACCAATGGATTCACAAGGCCGTTGGAGGAGACTATGCAATAATGTTATCTTTAAATAGGGAGTTTGACTGTTTAAGTATATTTTACCTGTGTAATGTTTCGTGATTATGAGAAATTCTAGTATGTGCTTGTTGCTATCTTCCTCTGCCAAAATGGTGTGGGAAGATGATGTGTGTGTACAAAGTTGAACATATTGCATCTATCCATACATTTGTTTCGACTAATGTGCAGCGTAAATAGACATAATAATATGTCTATAGAAGTAAAAATTGCTTGCACATTTCCTGCATTTCATGTTCATCATATGTTGCTTATTAAAAATTTAATGGTTTGACTAACTGTGACTTGTGTAGGCGGTGTGGTGGGATATATATGTTGGCTCAATAAGTCTTACATTAGATAGAATTTAGATTCACAATTTAGAGTCTGGTGATTTTTTCTATGCAAAAGAAACTATAGGGTTGGACTTGCTAATTTTTAAGATTTGCTTTACTGCCCTACCTACGGTAATAAACAAATTATTAAAAGGTCTTTGAGAAGACAGATATAAATCAGTGGAGAGTGGATGGAGTGCAGGTCTACACTCAAATAAAGAATGTCTGTATGATTATGATACGTTTTTAGAAAGTACATAGCAAAACCAAGATAATTCTATGTAGTAGATTGTAGATTTGCCAAATGCAAAATGTAACGGAGTTTTAGCATTTGCTGAGAGATGTATTTTTTTAAATACGTAAACCGAGCGAGGTAGCGAACCAAACGGTTATGGGCTAAAAGCTATTTTTATTTTCATTCATGTTATCTCATTCGTAATCAGCAATCATTGGCTAGACATAGAATGAATGGAGTGTGTAGTTACAAAGGAAAATAAGAAGCAAAATACTTTTTTCTTCCAGGAACGTCCATCGAGTAAATCACAGTAAATGAAAAACAGGAACGGGAAACAATTTACGCCAGCGATGCACTTTTTGTACCGTTCGTTGTTGTTGGTATGGTCAGTTAATTTCAGTTCATCAGACAAAGAACAATTATAGTGTGAATGTGTAGGTCGAGGATTGAGGAAAATTCACACGATACGTTTCAGATAATTTACGAATAAATTGCTATTGCTGAAATTGCTGTTATATTGTAACGCTATCTGACTGGAATCAACCAAGTTCACGCATTACTATATGCGCTACATCCTCGTAAAAAAAAGAATGATTTATGGGATTAGTTTTTAAGCAAGTCAACATTCTCAGTCAAATCATTCCAGTCCAGTTTTTCCAGGAAGTTAAATGCTTATTTATTATTTATTTTCTCATATATTATTAATAAATGAACTGACGCACGTATGATTGCCAGTTACAGTCGTTCCATGTGATTGGTTTACTTATTAAAAGCATGAGTTATGCGTCTAATTACTGTTCGAATGGCTTTTGTATAGATGCCAAAAGTGGCTATCCATCATACCAAATCGTCTTATCGTCTTCACGTCCCATCCTAATGTTTTCAATATATACTTATTCCAACTTCATTACTGATATACATTTGTCAATTGAAGTAATTTTGTACAAGTGCAGACGAACGCTTGTTTGTTTCCACCTTTTGCCTTTGTGTCAGTTCAGTACGTGGGTAGGTATATATTTTGCTCGGAATCGGGTGCTGAGATTCTGACTCAATAGACAAGACGAATTTGCTTGTAGTTTTAACGTCTCTTCTACCATAGAAAGTACAGCGAAAACTGTATTATGCAGAATAATAGGGAATACTTATAAAGTTGGAAACGTCCTCGTCCTATACTCCAAATGAGGACCAATATAGTATGCACAGCGCACAGTGTACGCTCGCTCCTACTCCTATGGCATGGCATATACATTATGTAGTAGAAAATAAAAATGCCTATACAGCAGAGCATTTCTCACGACAACATCGTGAGTGAGTAGGGTAATATACAAAGACTCCATACAAACACTACTGCCTTTTTACGTGAGAAGGGTTAAAACCAAAGCAGCATTTATACGGCCCGATATGGATGCAAGGCACATATATACTTTTACATCTTCACTTTTGCTTGCCATCAGCAGCATCATCCTTGCGTTGTACTATAACTATGATGAACATGCCTCAAAAAATAGTTCTACCTTTGTAATAATACACTTTCAGTCAGTCAGTCAGTCAGTGGGAGAGATAAGGTTTTTAGAAAGAGAGGTGAAAGTTACTACGATATATATATGGGCACACAAGTAGCTGTGTGTGTATACATAATATACAATGAGCATCACTTAACAATACAAAAATGCATCTCTGCAAGAAGGCACTTTAGAGTAAAAACATCCTGAATGCGTAGTACTCTGTCCATGCATACACAAGTCTCCACTCTCTCATTTTTGTTCAAAACTACGTAAACATTTTATTTCTTCATAGCTCTCACTTTACTACATCGTCATTATCATCACAGTAATAATCATCGTGTTTCAAATAGACAACTCTTTTTCCTCTCTCTCTCTCTCTCCTGTTTCGTGTGGTTTCTTGTAAGTTTTGTGTTTGTAATAGACCAGATTCTCATGTGTATAAACACCACGCTTGGACATCACACTCGTTATTATAATGTAAAAGTGAGTAGTGAAGTGCATGCTGATATGATGATGAGTGCAATAAAATGCATCGAATTGCAACAACGCGATCACTTTTAGTATTCTCGAAAAAGGTATACATATTTCATTTCTATATAATATCGTATAATTTTGTGTCTTACTGTATTATGCACTCTGCTAACACTTGATGCTTTTACGTTCATGAATGCAGTGGAGTAATATACAGAGAGAAAAAGTACTAAAAAGTGATATGACTTTTGGAGAGTAAAGGAAAATAAGAAATTTCAGAGATTGAAATGATAGTTTGCTACAGGAGGAGTGTAAGGTAGGATGGTGATGTGAGGTGAGATATGAAAGGATATAATACAATGTGTTTTATTATAGCAGTGTAGTCCAAGGAATTTATTCGAGGCAATGGACACAGAGGGTTTTGAGCAAATATTTTCAAAGAAATAAGAATTTAAGTGATATTTTTGACAAAATGTTTTATTCGTTTGATGAGCTCAGCACAAATGGGTTGGTTTGGAGTAAGTGAGTGAGTGAAATATCCAGAGAAAGAGTGACCTGTTGAAATTATTTCTGATGGTATACACAATTCATGGTTAAAAGGCATAGGGATCAAGGGCATTCGGCATAACGCCAACTCGAAAAAGTCGAATCGAATGAGAAAGTGTATTATTAAGCTTTGTTTCTGAAAAGTTGAGTTTGTCTGCAGCCTGTATATTGGTGCAGAAAACTAGTTAGCGAATGAAGAGAATGTGCATTACATTGTTGCAAGATTGCAACTCAGTCTGGAATTAGTGTAAAAAACAGTTCACTGGAGATAGAAAATTTTGTAAAAAGCGTTGGTAATTAATAATAGCCTTTCCATCATTCATACAAACGTCATAGACATGCGAATTTGAAATTAAAATGGACGAACCAACTTTGCTATTTTACGCAGTGCCTTATTGGCGAATCACTTACACGGGAGTAGCATTCCCTACATAACCATATAGAGTGCTCGCAGAGTGTGTTGAGTTGAGATTCGCCGAAAAGTACAAAACAATTCCAATTCCAGGAAACCTAAGTGAAAAACAAATACCTATTGTTTCAGCTGAATTTGGGGTGAAGGACCACAAAAGCGAACGCTTGGTTGAGCCGAACGAGTAAAGGAAGCAATTTTAATTTGCGCATGAAAAGAAATCATGGAAGACGACTTGTGCTTTGCGAGTAGCAAAGCTCTTCAAATTCCATGTGTAAGTATATTGGAAACGGAAACTGAATAAAGTTTGAGTTGAAATGTTTGTAAAAGTATTTGGTAGATTCATTCCATAAGTTGAAGAAACCTATGTTTTGCTTAAAACCTTAGATCCTCCAACAAGTTTTCACATACCTTCCACATGCAGACCTCAAGCGCACTCGTTTAGTGTCCCATCTGTTCAACGAGGAAGCCAGCCGAGTTCTCCGGAAACGCTCTAAAATCGTTCTTAACAGCCCCAAACGATTGATTGCCTTCTACTTAGAGAAATTCTCCAATGTTCATGTCTTCTGCGAAGGCTTCCAACTGGTCAATGTCCACATGGCCACCCCTTCCATGAAAATCTTTTTGGACACCTATGGAAAATCGATAAAATCATTAGATATACGAGACTCAAAATGGACTTTCACTGAGCTGAAGCAAATCTTGACACGGGCTTCATCCCAATTGGAAGAAATGGTTATCCATGGGCTTCTTCCAAAGGAGTTGTGGTCGTCTAGTGCATCCATCCGTTTAACCGCTGCTCAGTTACAGCCCCACGCACGCTATGAGGAAGGGCTTGAACGAGTTCTATTTTTGCAACCACGGGTAGTAATAAATCCCATGTATAACGTTAACAATGCTAACAATCAAAATCACGGTCATGCGTTGGCTGCTGCACGTCGTGTAAATGATCTCAACCAACCAAATCCACGCCGCGTTCCGGAAAGGTCGGCGCTGGACAAAAAGGAAGGTAAACAGGATGGAGAGACACAGGATAAGGAAGAAGTGTTATGGTTGCCAAAAGTTAAGCGACTTGATCTTCAGCTCTACGATAAGTTACCAGAGGACGACTTTCTCCAGGACTTTATTGTGAAAATTTTGGTGGCTACTAGGAATCTAGAAATTCTCCGGTCTAGTGAAAGTCGTAAAGGGAAAAGTAGACGCGAGAGATTTCACAGGATTCTTTTCGAAACGGTGATCGACCCCAAGTTCAACGTTATTTTGCCAAATCTGACAAAAATTGACTTTTCGCTAACTCCATGGGGAGAGGATCAGTATCTGAGATTAGGCTCCAAGCAGTTTCCGCTTACCTACTTATCCCTCACGATCCTTCCTGATATTTCCACTCAAACCGTGGTCAAACTTTTGAGCTCCCTGAAAAGGACATTGATAAAATTAAAAATCTCATTTACAAACTGGCAAATCATGGAGTTTCCCTGTGATCTAGGATTGGACTATCTTCGACATTTGTCTCTAGACTGGTACAACGGGTCGCTTAAGTTTGTAACATATTTGAAAAGTTTAGAAACTCTGATTTTGGCACAAGTGGATCTAAACGAGTCTTTGAGGGAAGAGTTTGATGTCGGTGGTAATGAGGACGGGGGAGCGGTGTCAGATGGGGATGAAACTGATGCCGAAGTTCAGACTTTTCTTTGTCAACGACGCCACCGCTACCTGTCCAACTTTGAGTTGTATCAACCGTCTGGTGCAGAAATATTTCCGGATAGTATTCGTAAACTGTCTGGAATATTTCCAAATTTGAAGAGGCTCGTGTTGGGGAAACTCACAGATCAATCCCTGAGAACGGTGTTTACCGTCTTTCCTGGATTGGAAGAGTTTTCCGCTATCGAGGGCAACTTTACCGATGAGGGGGTCACTGGGATTGCTGTTCAGCCTTGCCATATCTGTGATAGGCAACATCTCACCGAGTTGTGTAGGGGAATGTACAATGAAGTTTTAATTAATTCACAAAGAAGACATTGTTATATTGGAGATTTAAAATGTAATGCCACAATCATAATATTAACATAATATATTTGCTACCAATTTTAAAGGTATAATACGCATACTAATGACAAGTCATTATAATATGTATTTCAGGTCTCAGGAAACTAGAATTAAGAGCTCCAACTCTTACTAATCTTTCAATCTATCATGGTATCCTACAGTGTAAACGGCTCCGAAACCTGACTTTAAGATCATTCCACGTAAGAGACCATAATCATTCATCGTACACAGAGGCAAATTATTTGATTATTGAAATGATTTCCGAAATTTACTCCAAAACGTTTAATTTTTACCTATTTTCCAGCTAACTTATGGATCTCTGCGACGAATCGTCGACTCCTTCAATCTCGAATACTTGGAAACTACCCACTCGTTTTCTCACGCTGCTGAGATTAAATATGTTTTGAAGAAAATGAACGGACGACCGTTTGTTCTCAATGGGATGGAAGCACCAAGAGAATATTGCCGGTGTAGTGCTCGAGAAATTGAACATTTCATAAGTCATTTTGCTCCTTTCATTACTTCTCGATCCGTTGTAAATATCCCAAAAGATGACCCACGAACTCTGCGATACCCACTGGGACTTATTCTGAATACACTGACGCAACAGCCTTCTCAGAATAAAAGATGATGACGGTTGTGTTGTTGTTGTTTATCCTTCTACTCTAGTTTATTGATGTGAGTTGCATGCATGTATGTGATGTGAGAGCCTCAGAAAATTTAATTTTTATCCAACCAAAAAGATAGGAGTTTGTCCTTAATTTCTTATGTTCTACTTTCACATATTATATTTGCTTCTAGCGAAAATAGATGCAAATGCCATTTCAACAATTTACAAATCAGTAAAAATGTTCGTTATTATAGACCATAGAGGGAAGTCGGAGATACTATATGTTACGCAAGTACGTTATGTATATACTTAAATCTTTATTATTATGTTAACGGATTCGCTGCAAACTTTGAATTGAATGGCTGTTTATTATACGAAGAACGACAATTATATGTCTTATAGGAATATAGTCTTATGAAGGGGTTCTCGTTGGTCCTCAAATTAAATAGGAACCGAGACACATATGGACGACACGTTAGATGTGAGAACAAACCAAATATACATAATGTGGTATTGTAGAAATATTTAAAAGCGAAATGATATTTAATATTTAATAAATCAATTTACTTTACAAAAAATAAATGGTAAAATATAAATGTATTCAATAGAAGGGAAATTTACATACGAAGCGGTGACAATCTTCTTCAAAATTTAGATTATTTAGACGCCAACAAGCGTGGTATGGTAGGTAAGATCAAGTTCAAGACTTCGCTTTCAATTTTTGAGTATTATGAATAGATTGAATGGTACATTTTTGGGTTTTAAATACTAGATGAATGGCAAGACTTGAAGTTTTTGTCGTGGTTGAAAATATTATCAATTAATAACGCATGCAGGTTGCATAAATTCATACTTTACATGGTATTGTTAAATGTTAAAGCGCTTCTTTACTTACTTTATTGAAAGCTGAAGGGATATGTAATTGTAATTTCAGTTCTTTTCCTCTGTATGGCTTGTAATTTGTGGGTGTTGGAATTATGCTACTTAAACTTCGATGAATAGCTGTATTTAAAATATTCTCCATTGGTGCCTATCTCACCCTCAGCTACTGTGACGTGGGGAGCTGAGTTTCTGACGTCATTCTTAATCTTGACAGCAAAATGTAGCAAATTCGACAAAACTGTGCGACAAACTAGTATCAATTACGATACTCTGCTGGCCTTGAGTCCAGCGGAAACAGAAAGTTGCGATTTTTTGAAGCTATCTGACTGCAGGCAGATTGCGTTTTGGCCTGGCTGGGATTGTCCAGGTTTGTGGAGAATCTTTGGAACTACTCTACCCCTTCTTCTTCATATCTTCTATAATATGTATTCTGTATTACACAATGACTGTAACTTTAGAGGTACCTATATTACATCGATGTTATAATTCAATTTGCGATGATTATCTGTATTTGTATTAGAATGTTTTCTGGTATATTTTGTAGTTTAGGTTTTCGTATTTAGGTTTAGCTCTGACTATAGGTGCGATGACGAGGATATATGGGCTATAGATATGTTATATGTCAAAATTCAATGCATGACATTTTTGTAATTTAGTAAATGAGAAAATATTAAAAAACCGTAAACCTTTATCCTTTCTTTATAGCAAACACTGTGAAAAAGTTTCCAGTTACTTACGTTATAAATTGAACCAAAAGGCGCTGTTTCGGGAAATTCGCTTTTGCATAACCGTTGTAATGCTAAACATACCGCAGCACCTGATTCAGCAGAGAGGTGCATGCCGTGCGTGAGTGAACCTTGGCTTGAAGCATAGTTGCATCGTTGCATATGGTCCATGAAAAAAATCAGACAAAACCAATTCACTCAAAATTAATGACTATATTCGTANAGAGGTGCATGCCGTGCGTGAGTGAACCTTGGCTTGAAGCATAGTTGCATCGTTGCATATGGTCCATGAAAAAAATCAGACAAAACCAATTCACTCAAAATTAATGACTATATTCGTAATATGTGACAGTTTCCTTATTAAGGCCAATAGATCCAATGAGCATAATTTAGAGGATATTTATGCGCGTTCTGGTGGCTATATACAACAATCCATGAAGGAACGTGACTGCTGATGCTGATGATGCATGGCGAGCCCAAACGTAAACGAAGCAATTTACGTTAGTTTTTAATCTCGGTTGGGATGCATGAACGACTCAACGTGTTTTAATTTGAAATTCCTTTTGAATTTGAATAAACCAAAATGTGTCGAGCGTGATTTTTAATTTTGATGATCCTGACATCAACTTACTAGCTGACAATGACAGTTAATTAGCTAATATCCAGTAGCTAAAACAGTTGTTTTTATTTTGAAAGTTAGTCTGCCAAGCTCGATGACAATGAAAAAGTTAAAGCATTCAAAGTAAACCCATAAGTGCTTACACGGATTTCCTAATTTCATGTTCAATTATACGTTGTCCCACACAGTCCATGCATCGCCATTAACTCATAATATGCATTGGGATACTCCGGTATCCATAATATGCATGGCATCACATTCCTGGACGGAAAATATTTCTACTTCTGTAAGCTTGTGTGTAGCTTGATGCGCTTGCAGATGTAACGTACGCATCTAAAAAATGTGAGGAAAAATCTGAATTTTGGCCAAGGATATATTTCATAGAATGATTAATGCAGAACTAGCATGTCAAGAAAGTGAAGGAAAACCCAGCAAAATACCACCGAATGAGTCGTTTCCATTTCTCAACCTTCCTAGTCTTGAAATTTTGCTTGGCAGACAGATATAGGCTATTATAATTATAATTATAAATACACGATGCGCAAAGCGGCTTACTGTTTTACTTTTCCAAACAATGCTATTGATGTCGGGGCATGTATGTTGATGTGATCTGATCTGATACATCTCGTCTGATCATCGTAATTATAACGCGCATAGGTATATAAGAAAATATGGTTATGATGACAATGACTGTATATGACTTCAGGATGAAGCTAATGTCCTGTCCCATCAATCAAGTCGTTTCGTTTGTTGAATGCAGTGCATAATCAGTTTAAATAGAAAATTTAGTCTGACGAGTGCAGAGGTTGGAGTGGATGAGCAGAGCACAAGGAATGATGTGTCTTTTATTACATATCTCATTCAATCCTAGTTACTATCTTCTTACTATATCTCAACTACGTATTCTCTTCTCCAGCAGCTAAGCACTTTCCTCCACTCTCACTCACGGTGCAAGTTGATGATAACTTTTCACATGGAGCGTGAAGTGCTTTTAGTGAACATGCAGTGGAAAGTATGCAGTATGAGCCGTATATATATAGTATTTTTTATTGTATATATGCTTTATTATATACTTTCGTTGTTACCAAATATTATGACATTCGCTATAAGCATGTAAATAAAATGACTATGGTAAACTGGAACACTGGAACTTTACGTGTTTCCTTGTCTAAAACTTTCCACAGAGATTGGGACTTTGGGACGCGTAATGTAGTCAAGTTTTTTCCAAGTCCCGGAAAAGGAAAGTTGTACAATGTATGAACATGAACTCTAACTAATACGTAATTCAAGTCTACAAACATTGGCTTGTTTGAGGAGCCGCCTAGTCGAGTGTGAAAGTATTACGATTACAATTTTGAATTCATTTTGCTCCTTTGTTACTTTTTAAGGTTGAATTTGAAATGCGCCGAAAGATTAAATTCAATAGACATACTGCATACACGGGTGTAATCAGGCTCTACGTTAGATTTTCAACTTTGGGGGTCCAGCTAACTTAACTTGTGCATAGGTATATGAAGACGAGCAACTTTCCCTATATCTGTAAGGTGACAAAGACATTGTACCATTTTCGGGCTCGGATAAATATTTTTGTCCGCACCATATGCCATAATCCAACATCAGAATAGCTTTGCATGTTTGTTCATCTTGGTGTTATGCTTCCATCCATGAGACATCCCACGTAAAATTTCATAAGGACCTATATATGGCACTCCACCACACTATGCATGCTTGCTTATGCTTATATCTTCGTAACTTTTCCTTTCATTATATTTCACAGCTGTCGGGTGAGCCACTTGTGTTGATTCACAACAGATATATATCCTGCAACTACTATAAGATGTCATGTCATAAGGCATTACCGTATGCCTAGCTCGATAATATGTAAATGTTCAAGACACGTTCTTGCGACGGTTTATAGGAACGAAACGAGAGCAGGGTACAAGTTGTGAATTGATTTTTTAACGCTGGATCTGCTCCTCTTTTTTTTCTCCTGTAGATTCTGCTCTCGGTCTTTCATATGACAGTCTCAATGAAGCCAACTGGAAAAAATTTAAAGTCTGATCATAAAAAGTTGCGAGTGATTAGAACGAATGAGAAAATAAACGCGTCATTTTAAGTAACCATTTCTAACTTTTAAAAAATAACCAGCAGTCCCGTGAAAACTAGTCGACATGAATGCAAAGCAGAGCCTACTTTAAGTACAATAAGTAGACGAAGAAATCAGCTATGAAATCTTGATTGTATTTGCATATAATGCGGACGATTTTCTATTCAATCTATTTACTCAGTAATGTAAGTAAGGCTCTTTTTTATTTTTGGTACTGCCGACTTTAGGTTTTCGGTACACAGCATAATTCATTTAAGCAAAGTATCATCTAGGATAAAACATCCACAAAATCATAAAGTATCTTTTCATGTGCATCATACACAAGCAGTAGCTACTTCTACTCCACACGAATTATTTCATTGCATCTCGTGCATATGCGAAGCAATACTACAATTTATTAAGTGTAAATAAATACTAAGCGAATGCTAGTTGTGGCACTTGTTGTGGTTATCGATCAGTGTAGAATTAAACCATTTCAGATTTGACAAATTTACATGATTATGATTGCCTACATTCACAATCAGAAACTCATAAAATTTCCAGTAAAAGAAAATGTTTAGGCACGAATGACTATGTTTACGGGGATCGGATCTGATCGTACCTTTAGTAACTTTGCGATATGGATAAACTAAACTCCAACCTCTTGTCCCATGCATGATTTGCTCAGTGAAGTTGTAGGCACTTATGATCCAGGATTTTTTTCTTCTTTCGTTCCTGCCCAAATATACGATGGTGTTGTTCACACACACGGAATAAAAGTGCAAAGCGTACTCAATTGGTTCACATCTGTCTAACATAGACGTAAAACTCCTCTCTCTCTCTCTTCCTCTGACTCTCAGAATATTCGGGCTCTTGCGGTTTTACATCGGGGTGAAAGCATTTCGGTATATTATTATATGAAAAATGCTTCTGGCTCTTCTTCCAATATTTAGATCCGTATTCAAGAAGATCCCTTATAGCTACAAGCAAATACAGCACCGCGGACTACGGACCAAAGCTCACTTTGCCTGTTCCGCTTTTCCATGCTACAAAAATATCCTTCCTCTTTGACTGCACCTCCTGTCTTCTCTTCGGGAAGGAAACAGAAAGGAGCTGCTGGTAGTCCCTTCTCCGCTCTGGTGTAGTATGAAGTATACGCTGAAATACTGGGAATAATAATTCGTTCCTTCTAAAGAGATACGAACGTGAGCATGGAAAAAGAGAAAGTGAGCCTGAGAAAAGCAGGATTTTTTGAAGCTAAACTAAGCCCAAATCCGTGTGAAAGGAACGGCCCGGGGAATCACAAAAAAAGTGAACTGAGAGATATCTAAAGTACTTTCATGCTCTGCGTGTATATATATTATGCTTTGTGTTCGCTATCTCCTATGTGTCCCACACACATTTCTGCTATGAGTACATCCTCAAACGTAAAAAGGTATAGAGCGGTGCAAGGGCATAATTGAGAGTTAAGTACTTGTGAGTATAGGAAGATAGGTTTTAGCATATAGTGAAGTAGTATTATCCTTTTTCCCTCACTCAAGAGCAACTCCACTCTCAACTGCTTCTTCTTGACAGTCAGAAAAGAAAACGGATGGGTGATGGGAAATAAGTAAAGAAATCTAGCAGGATATATTATATTTGTTACAGTTAGTAGCACATTACATACCTCAAGAGAGTAAACAATATTGGTAACACAACTGTTAAGGACTCCCTACGATATACCAAAAATGCTCACACTTTTTCCTGTCCTTTTTTAAGTATAAATAAAAACAACAAGTGAAAAATCAGAATTGGATTGGTGGATGGGGAGAATCAAAATAAACACAGCGAAAGGAAAACTTTTTGATATATATAACGAAACTCAATTTTTGCTAAAAAAAATTATACCTCCGTATAAACCGTGTTTGCTAGTTTGGATTTTATATGTTCTAGAGTCAATAGTGTGAGCGGTTTTAATCTACCTATTTTGGTGTGATGTGTTGTGATTAAGGAAAATGTGTTGTGAATTTTTCACGGGGAACTGCTTGGGGAGAAAATGATACGAAAGGTAGTGGAAAAGTTTCTAAAAACTAAAATAAATTAAGCAGCACAATGAGACTACGGAAACAAGTTTTCCACTATGTATTATGATGAGCAGACGGAACTACATGAAAGTGGATCTTTCCCCATTTACTTCAATAATTTTTATAAATTGAATAGGCCAAGGTTAAGTAACAGGACTGGCAGTGGAACATAATATAAACATTTGTGAAATAAACCACCATTTAAAATCATTTAAACCACTACATTTGTGAAGGTTCGCATTTGCAGGTGTGTAACATTTTGTTATGTCACAGTAATAATTTGCTCGGTTTTCACATGTGAAATGAAATTAGGGACAACAACGAGTTTTATCATACGTATGTGGATTTAGAATTGTAGAACATCTTAATCGTAACATGTAGTGATGCACAAAGGTTATGCGTTTCACAATAATCACAATACAAGGATTAAACGTTATTTGTTGCGATGCTTGAACCGCGTAGAACTAATTGCAAGAATACGAAACACAGGAGTAATTAATTAAGCGATTTGCCTGTAGTTTAAAATTTTTTTTGCATTCACCAGTAACAGGATGTATTGCGTGTACGCAGTGTACACCAGCACTACGGATGCTTATCATAAAAACAGCAAGCAAATGCAAGCAGATAGATTGTCACTAACAAGAAGTAAATAAATTAGACATGCGAACGGATATTCAATTTTCCTCGTGCACTGCAACTTTTACTGTCTTTATCATGACTACACAGTTAAAGAATTGTGCACGTCTAATTTCAGTGGAATTCATGCATAAAAGACACGGGTCAATGTCCCACCTTTGATTTTCATTGTAACTTATCATACTTGTGAAGTCTAGCGCATCTTCTAAATTATAATAATGTGATATGATTTTGCTCAACTAGAGTAATTTACATTTTATTACAAGTTATTTTACATTTATGTTACAGATATTCACATGGCACGATAAAGGATTGCAGGTTCTACAGCTACAACCAGGCAAATTTTATCATCACAATGGACTGTCTTTTGCAACTGTGATAGTAATTAATGCAACGGCATAACACCACCTGCTGACGCATGCTTAAGATATGTTACACAAAATCATTCCAACGTTGAATTCCATACTCGAAACGTTTCCGGTGCAGATTGTGCAAAAGTGTCGCGATTAGTCCAACGAAGCTAAATTTATATACATAATATTATAAATCACTAAAACCTACACGCTAAATCGGAGCTTCATTACAAGCTTCTATATCTCAGCAGCAACAAGAATCTCCCTGTATTTTTAACGAGTTTCAGTAAATCAAACGCTGAAAATTTATACGCTTTAACAATGGGTGAATCACCGATCTTCACGTGTAAAGCCCACGTCTTCCACATCGACCCTGTAACGAAAAAGTCGTGGATCTCCGCCTCAACGGGGGCAGTACCAGTCTCATTCTTTTACGACTCATCAAGGGGCCTCTATCGTATTATCAGTGTTGAAGGGACAAAGGCGGTTATCAACAGCACTGTCACACCTAGTATGAGTTTTACAAAAACCTCGCAAAAATTTGGCCAGTGGTCAGACGTCAGAGCGAACACAGTATATGGATTAGGTTTTCTATCGGAAACTGAATTAAATCAGGTAAGAAAATGAAAATTGAGCGCCTTATTTGCCACCAACCATTTCGACACTCATATTATATTAATCTAAACGTCATTTCTCTATTTGATTCTTGCCAGTATTTATGAATATTTTATGATTCAGCTGTTATTGTCAGTTGTATTCATACTGGAATTGGCAGCAGCAGCCATAATAATGCTCTCATGATTTAACAATTTCCATCCCCCAGTTAGCATAACGCGAAATAGAATGGAGGAGCTGACTTAAAGTAAAGTAAAGTTTGTGGAACAACCCTATGTTAATTTTTTACGAGGGGGATTTGTCTGCCTATAAAATTGTATGCATAACTAATTGCTTCTGTTGTGTTTCATGAAAGCCCTTTGAAGCTCTTGTTTAGAGTGTCATATTCTACGCGCTTTTCTCTTAATATTTCCCCTT